>JAPDSC010035603.1:64135-78508 GCA_026290005.1 Latrodectus geometricus
ATATATATATATATATATATATATATATATATATATATATATATATATATATATATATATATATAGTGGAGATTGTGAAGACTATTTTAATGAAAAATTAATTATTTTCAATGATATAAAAAGTGCTTTTGTAGAACTTCAGACATTCAAAAACAACATGAGCATATCAGAATGGCGTCTCTCTCGCGAGCATGTAAAATAGAAAATTTGTAACTTAAATTGAATAGAAACGTAAAAATAGTGATTCAGCTTTCTAATGAGCTTTATTTTGTCGAGGGGAAGTATCTTCCTTATTCTATTAGAGAAATAAACAATAAATAGTAAAAACCAAAAATTTACTTTGTAAAAGAATGTGAATAATTTGCTTTTGGAGAAACAAAGACATTTGTAATTGCTGATACGAGTTTAAACTTTATGCACCTTCTTTTCATAATGTTGCAAAGAGAATAGTTTTTCTTTCCAAAATGGGTTCGATCTCGAAGACAACAAACCACTCTTGGTTCTCAAAAACAGGTATAATCAGGTTTTCAAAAGATATAACCAGACCCACACCTTGGAAATGTAACTACTGTTTCAGTACAATTTTCCAAGGTCCAGATCGGCGTCATCTGATATGAGTTGAATGGAAGAATAAACACTCGACTCTGCTTCAAATGTCATAAGCATCAACCATGGCTCTCTTCCCAACAGAAGCTTGAACCACGCGTAGAGAACTGCAGAGGATAGGAATGGGTGTCATGTGACCATGAGAAAACCACTCATTTCTGCTTGAAATGCAAAATTTCGTTCCCAGTGGTATCAGAAAGGAAGACACTGGACATCCGGAAATGGAAAACGGGTAATGTGATCGAATGAATCATGCTACATCTTATTTTTACATTTATTTAAACGTCGGATTTGGCGAAAATTCCACGATACCAGGAATCTAATTTGCCTTATTCGTATTGTGCAAAGTTCTGAAGATAGTATTGTGATATGATCCATGTTTTTACTGTTATTGAAATTGTGTCCTGTTATTCCTTGGGGGTAAATAATCAACCATGAGATACGTTGATATACTTGAGATCAGATTCACCCTGCAATGTTGCATATTTATCCTGATGACGACTGATATTTCATATTTAATAATGGACCTATATATTGTGCCAAAAGTGCTCAAAATTGGTTCGCTGAATATAAATCTGGTTTCTATGTCTTTCCAAGCCACTGCAAACGCCGGATCTTAAACCTATAGAAAATGTGCGGGATATAGCAGAAAAACACATCATAGAGAGGTAAAAACATCTCTTTTCTCCCCTCTGATTAACAAGATTTAAAAACTGTAGTGTATGTTGGGTAATATATTGAAGTTGATTCCAAAAGTATAACCGAAAACTCACTAGGTACGTACATTTCCCACACTCTATACAAAATATTTGTAATCAACTTCAAATGTATTGAAATATTTCACAAGCTTTAGTGTTACACGATGAAAGCAAATCATTTAAATTTTTTAGGAGTTAATATTATTAGTTTTCGTTTTATTTCCCTTAAGTCTTAAGAACTGTATTATCTATAAAATATGCAGATTTTTTACAAAAACTTGATTTCGTATGCATCAAATTTTATTTTATCCACATCTTATGTAACACTATTAAAGAACTCGCATTAAAGCCAGGAAAAAGGTTTGCCTTATAATGAATTGAAATTTCGCTTAACGTTTTACTTAAATGTAATTAAATCTCGGAAATGCATTATATGTCCAATTCCCTTCTAGCATCCATGCTCGAGTGTTTTAATTCGAAACCAATAACCCATTTCGTAACAATAAAGAATACTTTTAAAACACAAGATAACATCATTAATTGCTTTCCTTAAAAAGAAAACTCCACGAGATGGGATACTATCGAAAAACTTTCGGTTGTAATTAAAGTACTAAAAGGGAAATAAATAAAAACTTTAATACTCAAAAACAAGAAAAAAATGAAAGGTTTTCTGGTGTTCAATGAAGAAAAACCAAATATTTTCCTTCCTGGCCTGTGAGCCGTTTCTAATGCGCTCCGTTAGATGAGCCTGAATCGTTAAGATAAGGAAAGTAAATTTGTGGGTGATGTGTGTTGTTAACAGCGCGAGTTGCAACCAATCAGGAGACAGATTCTGCGTCTAAATGCTAACCAATGCCTTTAAACAAAGTTTTAGTGACACTTACATTGCACGCCTGTTGGTATAGATAAGATGAATGCTTCTTACTCCAAGAAAGCTACTCGAGTGTGAAATTATTTTTTAACAGGTTCATTGATTGTTTAATTGTAAACAAGTGGGTGTTATTTCTCTTAACCGTCTTATTCAGTATTCATCAGGATTTATTTTTAAATGTTTGATTGTTGCATGAAATATACTTCAGTTATCGAATAATTTAATTTTTGTTTTGTAAAGTAAATAATTTAACACAATAGAATGCTACTTTCTTGTATCAACCTACTTTTCAATTACTATACTTAAGGATATTTGATAGTATCTCATACGTTTTTTTCCCCGCATACTCTGTCTTGTGGTCAGCGTGCCTGACTGCGGATAAGGAGGTCTGGGTTCGAATCCCGGTTCGGGCATGGACGTACTTTCTCTTTCTCTCTCTTATTTGTCTTTTCCTTGTATGAATGGACCCCTACCCTATAAACAGGTACCTATGGCATGTGAGTACAGAGCAAGTCGGACTCCACACCCAACTGCGGTTCAGTTGAAAAAGGGGAGCAGGGCACCCATTCTGCCAGTTTGGCTGGCACTCGACAAAAAAAGTTTTTTTCCCCAAAAATTGTTATATTAATCTTTATTTTGGCATAGTGTTAAGACCCTGCTCTTTAAAATACGAGATCCACATAGGATTCCAGTCACTTCTCGACATGGAAAGACGGATATTTTTGCTTCTGCCTAACTTATATCGAATTAGATATTTGGGAATTTTTATAGATTTCTTTTTTTCCATCTACAATACTTGTTATGTATAAAGTCTTTCTGGAAGGTGAAGACAAGACGGTAAATATCGAAATGTCTTACAATAGTCTTCGGCTATTAGGCTATCATTTAGTATCAAAATATTTATGCTATTTGAAAATACCTTGAAGAGAATGGCAGGGTTTTTATACTCTTATCTAAACATCGATTTAATTTTTTTTCTAACCGTGGGGAGTGGTGGACTAACCCTTTGCTACAACATGGCTGGAAACTGCTACTCTTTTACCATTGTCCTGTGGGCATCTGTAAACGATGTCATGGAGGTGAGTAGCATTACCCACGTCGCACTACCACGACCCATTTATAGAGTGGGTCATATTCATTCATCATCAAAAGAAAGGACAAAGAAACACAGATAGTCCGCGCCCAAGCTGGGATTCGAAACCTTGAACAACAGCCTAGGAGTCAGGAACGCTAAGCACTCAGCTATCAACCGCTTGATTTAAAAATATGATACTTAAAATGAAAATTTTAAAACGTTATGTTGAATGCAAATTTTAACAATTTTAAAAGTTCTGTAAATTTCCGTGAAAAATTTAAACAAACATTTCTGAGTTTTAATTCTAAATGGTTAGAATGTCAATGGTTATCCCCTTTAATGATATCGAATTTGATGAATGGTGTCAAAATTTCCACTTATTATGAGAAATTTATTTACTATTTCTTATTTTTGTGTAAACCTTTTATTATAAAATAATTATAATATTGCTCTTTTATTGATGATACCTAAATTCACTACTGTTTAGTGATTCAAGATCATACCACTTAGAAATTCTATCAGGAAACTATTCTAAAAACCGAATCCCTCCCATTGAATGACATAATTTTATGTTCAGCTTCAAAAATTGCTGCACTCTTAAAGCTTTCTTTGCTCTTATCATTTTTTCTCACTTGCCTCTAAAGATGCATTTAATTTATACAAAGTTACTAAATTAAATAATATACAAGTTATAGTTGCAAATTCAGAGTGCTGGTAGTTGCCACCTTAAAAATAAATAAATAAAAACGAATAAAAAAAAACATAATATCACAAATAACTTTTAGTAAAGGGAAATCACAAAGATTTTTATTAAGTATATGCATGTTAAGTGAGACAACAAAGCTAATAAGGATTAAGGAAACTAATTTAACATGAAGGATTTAGTAACGAAGAGAAAAGGAGTGATTGTGGTCGCAAATTTCAATGCACATGTAAGTGTTGCAAAATAATGATTGTTAAGATGCTGTCTAATACATCTGGTGTCCTAATAAGGTTTGATGCACAGACGAAGATGATGCATAGATATCTGTAAAATAACGATATTTACTAAACTTTGTTGAAGACGTCTATTTGCACCAGGAAATAAATCTAAGGTATCTAAAAATAAAGCGAATGAGTTTTGGAATGCTTATAAAAATTCCCTTTAGTTATATAGATATTAAGTATCAAAATCTTATTTCTTTCAATCACATTTCAATTAATTTCCGATCGGTGGCTCATTAGCAAAAACGTAAATACATTCGCCGCTGTAGGTAACATTATTTATCAAAAATCAATAAGAAATTGTCAATATCTTAATTTAATAAAAAAAAAATCAATGAGAATGCACAAAGGATGGAGATCCGTTTTTCTCTATCACCATCAGTTATTTATAAATGACAATTTTAGAGAGCATCCAAGAACCACGCGTCACCATTATTAAATCGAAATGAGTTCTGGAATGATGTGCGTCGCAACGTGAGCAACTTTACAGCGAATTCTTATCAGCATTGATTATGGTTTAAATTAATTATAAATGTTGCACTCAAAATTTCAAACATATTTAAGTTAATTTAATTACATTTTACATTTACATTTTGATATAAGTTTCATTCTATTTTGAGCAGTTGTTCTCAGTTCGACCCTAAGCAAAAATTTGGCTGTCAAACATAGTAGAGATTTTATTTATGTACATATCAAATTTAATAACCTTTTTGGCATTTTTCCCCAGTCCGCAAAAGTAGCTTTGTGATTTTAACTAATTAAATGTATTTATACAATTTTTAAGGCTCTTTTTTATCTTTTTGTTTAATTGAAGAGGTAACAAATTAACTCTCTATCTTTGCTAGTATGAATTATATAATCACAAACTTATTACTAAATTTATTAATTTCTTTTCTTATTTACCATTCTTAATTCTATTAGAGAATTTCTTCATTTTTTCGATATAAAATTCATCCAAATGCAGCATTAACTAAATATAATTATCAGATTTATTTACAAAAAGCCTTTCTTATTCTCAAAAACGTATTTGCTTATTCTTTTGAAGCTGTAAATTAACTTATCAAAACTAAAAATCCTTGACTTTCATTTCCGTAAAGAACCTCGAGCTCGTTAATAGGAATTAATTAAGACAATTGTTTGGAGCAGTAGAATTTATATCCGGATTTATTTGATATATAAAATAAATCCTGATATAAATTCTACTCAGATTGAAAAATAATAGCAGAATTATTGCGAAATTGCTAACTATTATTTATTATTAACTAATTTAAAAAGACTAACTAACTTATAAAGACTTTATAATTTAATTAATCTTAATAAGACTCCGAATTTCATTATATTCTTTTGTTTCTTAATTATCGATTAATCATAATGATTTTATTATTTTTATATTTTTAATAAATAATTTTCTTTCTTTTTGCTTTCATCTTTATAAATTCTTCTGTATAAACAAGTTTCAAAATAACAAAGTTAATGCATACAAAGTTATGTTCGGATGTTAATTATGAATATATATTTGTATAATATGTATTTAAATATGTGTACCATCCATATACAATGATAAATTATATAATAAATTTGAGATATTTCTATGAATTTTTAGTATGATTTATTTTCGTTGATATATTGTTTTTTAATAATTTATTAATGGAAATTTATTTACCGTGAAATATTTATTAATGTTTAATTTTGATAAAAGTACATTTCCTTTGTATTGATAATATTTTTAAAAATGATATTTGCACTAATATTCATCCAATATTCTGATAATTTTTAAATATGTCGTGTTCGTTTATTACATAAAATAACCATAATAAGATTTTATGTAAATATTTATTTCTCGAATGTTTAATGTATAGCATCAAGTATTGGTATCAATTTATGCAAAGCAAATATTGTATACCATACTTAATAAATAATTTTTAGATTGTTTGTATTATATGATCACTTTTTCCACAAGAGAAAGGCTTGAATTAAGAATTACAATTTAAAGTGAATTCTGACCATTACGAACAGTATCTCTTATGATGGGAATCGAATCCACAAACTGTTGAACTGAAGGGCAGTGTGTACTAAACCCTTCAGTCGCCAGCTGGGTTTTATTATAAGGTAAAGTTTATAAACGACTACTTATAATACTCGATGTATAGAAGTGAAAGCGTAATTTCGGATTTGCAGATTGCAAATTTTGCGAAACGCACCTGAAGACCTTCAGTAGGATAATGAATTCCAATTCACTATCTTACTCTCAAAGGTAAATGCGAGTGAAATTAATTCAATTCCAGTTGAATGACTCAATCTCGTATTAATAATTGAGATGCTTACACTAACCCAAACAACGCATCCAGCGATACATATTAATTTCCAAAACTGCTTCTGCAGTCACAGCGTACCCTCTCAGTCGCATCGAATTACGGCCGCCATCAGAGGTAATGAGTCTAATAATTTCTCAGTTGTCAGAATTATGTTGTCCAAGTGCTTCAGTTCCTCTCACTGTGGAATTTGCTCCGTAGTATTGCAATATCCTGTGTTCCAGGAGACGTTAGGGCGCCATATAGAAAGAAGGCATGTGCTCCCTCCCATTCAGCTGGCTCGTCTCGCTGTTTCGAAAGTACGACTTATGTTTATTTATCTGATATTACAGGATATATAACATTTCATATCCGAATTCCTATAATATCGTAAAATATCCTTTTATAATAGGGTGCTCTAGCTTTCAGTATTACTGTTCTCGAGTTCGATAAGCACTTCAAGTATAAATGTTTTTGTAGATTTGGAAATTGTGGTAAGTAAGCTGTATAACCCTTTGAATTAATAATATTGATTACAATGTTTAATTAATATATTAAGTATATTATAATGTTGATACTGAAGGAATTAACTAAATAGGCTATATATAACTAAACTATTATTAATAAAAAAACAAAAAAAGATAAATAAAAATTATCGGAATGTGTCAGAATTATCTTGATTGTCAGCTTAATTTAAGTTATAATATTATAAATTATAAATGATGCAGTATTAAGTGTTTTAAAAATTATTTATTCGTTGGAAAATTATAGCCCTAACCTATGTATCTTGACAAGTCTTCTTCCCAGAGTGTTTAGCATCTTTTTCAATACATCTCTAATCATTTCTATTTCTTTGATTGTCAATGTACGTTTACCTCAATTACTTCAATTAATACCATTTCTATTTGGATGAATCCTTCATTGAACATTTTGATTGTATTAATAATAAATAACGTTAGACTACATTTTCTGTCATAGCATATTTCGTTTTCTATGAGAGATAATGCTTAAAATTTAAAGAAAAAGCTGCGTGCCTCCTTTTCTATACACTACATTAACGCTAACACTATTTTACTACAAAATAAACAATGACTGCTTCATATATAAGTGAAAGTTTGCGTATTTTTATTTTTTGCAAATACATTTTCAATTGCGATGATGTCATCAACATTTTTTTCTTAGGCCCAAAAGAATTTTACATAATTAAGATCTTGTACATGTAATTAAAAACAGCGAAATTAGCACACTCTTTACGTTTTATTGCTCTTAAACTGAAGTGCCCAAGATTTATATAGATTCACTAGTCAATGAGCTTATTAAAGATATTATTCACACATTCTAATGGATTGTGTAACCACGGTGAAAACATTTATAATTTGGAAATTTAATTACTTTTCCAACAAATATTTAGCATTAAATTTTAATTATTTCTTAGAAAAATAATTATTTTTAAATGCTCTTCTCGGTTTTCTAAGCTAATTATTTATATTGTGTATTTATCCTACCTGAAGATAATTTACGCTGTGGACATAAAATTTATTTACAGTAGCTTAAGACCGCGCATTTGGTCGCCTATTATATAAAATACTCCCAAAATTGTGAATTATTATATACATTTTTTTAAATGTATATAATATCAAGCTCTGTAAAATGTTAAAACGCACCAGCAGATCTAAGCTAATTCCCCCTAAATTGAGCGAAATAAAGCATCATTTGTCGAGTGGAGTAATTGGTAGGATGACCACATTCTCCCTCCCAAGGTTGTTGTAGATCCGTGTGTTGGAGATGTTTCCTCGTTAGTCTGAGGTGTAAAAATCTTTCCATTGGCGTGGCGTGTTTGGAGAGGAGACGGTGCCAACTCTGGCGTAACCTTGTCATTTGACTGTGTCACAAAGTTACGAAGCACCTACTAAAATAGGTGAGTGTTTCGAACTCGTTAACCTTAAGGTATAATCTGGTGTTTACCTGCAAAATTATGTGTGTATGCATAAATAACAAATGCGATCTAGACAAAATATGAAAGTCAATAATGAAGTCTTTTTTTAGAAAAAAACGCATCTTAATGACGTAATTGCTATTCTGAAAAAAGTAATAAGTTTCCATTAAAAAAAAAGAAAAAGAAAAATTGTTTTTTTTATTTAAATGCTTAAAAAATTCAGCTGCGCAAGACAAAATTTATGCTTTTCTTATTAAAGAAAAACAAAACAAAAAAGAACCTACTTGTTGCAGCAACAAAAAATTAGATTTATTTTTAATTGCTCTTAATTTTATTTCTCAGACAAAGAAAAACTAGTCGCTTAATGGCTGTTGCAAAAGATAGACATAATATAAAAAATGTAATTGTGTGAAAAAAAATTTTAAAAATTTGCTTAATCGTAAGTGTATTTCGTACTTTGGTGTTTATCATTTGGGATTCCATTGAATGAGCATGAAATCAGTACATGCGTAAAATCCTGTTGAATATTTGCAAAAATTCTGCCAAATTGTTATCAAATCATTTTCTATTATTTCCCTGGCATATTTGTGTTTAAGAGATTTTTTTGAAAAGACAAATAAATAAATAAATGAAAATGCTGCAATTGATGCATACGATGAAAAGAAACTGTTGCACTGTTTATTTTTAAAAATAACTAAACACAAGAATATTTCATTGTTTTAATAACAACAAAAAAGCTTTTTAAAATAAAAAACCTTAAAATTTTTATCATTTGTGGTGTAAAGTAGAAAAATATCTATTGGAAGTGAACTCGGATGAGCGCGTGTGCTTAAAAAAGTACAAATGTTTTATCAAAATAACAGCCATAGCTTTGGTACGTAATTTTTTGTCAAAAAACGGTGTTTGGCGCCATATTTTGTTTTTTTTAAGTTGACGAGATTTTACATATGTATCAGGAAATCGCAAAGTATGAATGATTTCATATATTTCTGATAAGTTCTCGATATTTTGTGAAATTTCTAGATTTTCTATATGCAGTGTCGGTTTTTAACCTTTGATGCTAATATACGTTTTGGTAGACTGTCAGATGTCTAGAAATAAATCAGCTATCAGGTTGATGGGTAGTACAGAAGGAATTTTATGTTTATAATTTTGTGCATCTCTTTTCAACTGTTAAAATAATAATTAAATTGATTTCAGCTATTATTTTCAAATTGAATTTTGTATCTATTTTATAATTACAGATAATTTTTTATATCATGAAAAATATGGCAAGTACATTCTATTACTTTTGAAGAACTACATTAGGATTAAAATTGACTTAACTACCTATCAATTTCAGTACAAGTTTAAAGGTTATAAGTTTACATCAAAACATTATAAACTAAAAAGTAATGTTTTTCTGAAAAAATATAGTTGTTTTTATTTTCTTAAAATTATTCATGATAAAAAAAAATATCATAAAGAAAATTAATAGTTCTAAAAAGTTTATTGTGTTTATTGGATATTAAAGAGTTTTTGTGTTTACGTTCATTTATATATTTCGCTTAATTCACTTTAACATTCCCCTTTTCCAAGCTCATTGTTGTTCTTTATTTGTTTCTATAAAGTATGTTTGCGAATAAACAGTTTCTTTCCCTCCAGACTAAGACTAATTCATTGATATCAATAGAAGAGAATGGAAATGGTGCCTTATTTGTTTCCTATTGGGTACCTTTATGTTAAGCGTTGGAGACAGGATGCACAATATAATACAAACTTTGAATGTATTTTAAATGAACTTTTCTCGCATATTTGCTTTGAAGTAGACTTTTTTAAAACTGTTTTTCTCTGTATAAATAGTACGCAATCAATAATGTCTGCGACTGTGTATACATTTTGTAAAACATTTATAAAGTTAATTGTAGCGATTTTCTTGTTTTAGTGACTAGTCTTTTAGGCAATAGTTTAATATTGTAGTGCACATATTTTAATTTTCGTAATCATGATAAATTAAAGAAATAAATTGAAAAATAAACTGGCTTAATTTGCTACAATTTTTTTTTTAAATTTACATATTTTCCAGACGTATTTTAATTTACTGTTAAGTAAGTTTGTTGCGATGTTCTTACGAGAATTTAACTTCCGAATCCATTAGCTTATCAAAATATTTTTCAAGTCGTTATTCCTATTTCATTTATTTTTCACTGCGAAAAAGTTTTCACAGTCAAACTTGTAATCTGCAATTTAAAATGGTGCCTCATTAGGATTACATTCCCAGCTGTTTAATCATACAAATGTTGCTACACCTATTAAACTGTTTTAAATATTCGAAACTTTTAAAAAAAAAACGAACTGGCTGTATTGTTTTAATTAAAATTAAATGATGTCTTCAGAAGCAAAGACTGGCTGCCTTTCTACTGTTCCGCCATTAGTTATTGCGCAGTGTTTCGCTAAGTTTTGTGTTGTGGGATTTGACAAGCCCTTATCGGCCGAAGATGGAGAGCATTCTCTTTAATCTCTCTCCAAGTTTTGTGACGGCTGGCTGCTGCAGTGGGATGGGAACTCTCCATTAAACTCATCGAGTTAACTCGTTCCTTCATCATTTAGTCTTCAAAATTAAATTTGGTAGTTCGTCCATCACTCATCCGGGAACTTTTCCGTTTGGATTACTGAAATGCTTTCACTCCAAAAGCGAGTTGGATGAAAAATGCTGTCTACGACTATTTCTGCGTTTCCCGTGATAAAAACAAGTTTCAATGTCTGAGTTATTGAATGAATTGTGGACTTGGATAATTTATTCTAAATAATTTGTGCATTTAATCTCATTGCGGATAAATATGGTTGCTTAAGTGAAATATTTAAACTCCAGAGCCGGAAAATTATTTAAAAAAAAAAAAAAAAAAAAAAAAAAAAAAAAAAAAAAAAAAAACATTTCTCGAGTGTATTTCTCATTTATGTTTCATGCATGATCCTTTCCGAAATTTATTTTACTCTAGAATTTGAAGGATATTTAAACTTCAGCCACACAAACATTATAAAAGAAAAAGACAGTTTAAGACTTTCTCCGATATGTTTCATACCATTTGTCCTAGAATTTAAAGAGTATTTAAATTAAAGAGCATGAACATTTTGAAAAAACAATTTTGAGTCTTACTTTTCTACAATTCATTTGATATTTTTTTTCTAAAATGTATTTTGCTCTAGTATTTAAGTGAAATAGAAACTCTAGATCTCGAAGATTTTTTAACAAATTTCTTTTTCTCTTTTATGTTTGCTACAATAAATATTCTTTTCTAAAATTAAGTTTGTTCCAGAATATAAAGGATGTTTTATCTTTAGAGGACAAACATTTCAAAAAGCAATTTGTACCCTTTTCTCCTTTATCTTGCAAATTCTAAAATTAATTTTCACTTATTACGTAATTCATTGAAAAGTGCCTATTATTTGATTTATATCTTTAAAATCTCTTTTTACTTTTTGTATTTTTTATAGTAACTTGAAACATATGTTTGCAGTCTGAAAGTTGTTCTTTTGCCCCCTATAACTTTAAATTTTAGTATGAAAGGGAATGACTAACTGCATTTTATTGTAAAATAAAACTTTTAACTTAAATTTTTGGAATTAAATTTTAGGAAAGTTAAAAATTTTTTCATGAAGAATACTAAAATAACGTATTATTATATATCAGTTACGAATGGGAATTCTAATAGAAGAAACATATAACTTTATGCCTAGCATTTTTGAAAATTTATATTCTTATATAGCGTATTCTTTATTAATAATTATAAAGCGTGTCATATTTAATCTCTGCATTATTAATATCCTGTTAATAACATCTAGGATTAAATACTTCGTTTCATTTGCAAAAGGTTCTCCTTCCTTTTAATATAAAAGAATTTCAAAATATATAATCAGATGAAACAGTATCAATATCCCACAAGGAAAACATTCCTTTTCCCTTGGTTACAAGAAGCAAAAAATTGCGATGAAAAAATCCCTTAAAAATCCCTCTTGCGAAGATAGATATTTTTTTGTTCGAAGTTTTATGAAAAGGAACATAAATATGAGAACGCGTCCTAGTAATACTGTCTTAGTCCCTCTCCCTACATATTTCCCCACGAGTGGCTAAATCACGTTTTCAAAAGCATCCATTGTTTCTCTGGTGACATGGCTGATACTATTGAAACGCTTTGTACTGGTATTTTTTGTTTGGGTACTTTTTCATCCACTCCGTGACTTTTTTTTTTATTCTTTTTTTTCTATTCTCTTCTTTAGTAACTTCTTTATTCTTTGTTTCTGTAATCTTTTTCATTCTTTTCATTAGATATGGGTGTAAATTTAATAATGAAATGCATTTTTTGTTACCCTTGACGTTTTTCGAGTATCAAATAAGAAAAAAAATTCACCTCCTACCTCTTGTCACTTTTGTTCTCATATTGCGATTTAGTTGTTTATTTTTTATGCGCCATTTTTTTTTTGTTTGACCTGTTATTTATTTTTTTATTCAATGAAGCAACTAAGAAAATAAAGGGATTTGAGAGAGAGAGAGAGCACTTTTTTTTATAAATTTAATTATTACTTTTTTAATTGCAACTTGCTTGGATTTTTGTTGAGGTAAACTTTTATTTTTATTGTACCGTATAAACAAAAAAGCTACGCTGTCCGGAGCAGAAACTGCATTCAAATTTAAAATAAAATGAAGGGAAAATATTAACGTGTTTAGTAAGTGCATCTGACGGGAACTTAAACTAGCTTTTTGTTTTCTTGTTACATGTGAAATATTAAAATCACTTATTTGGAAGTTTCTTGGAATGAAATTTTATCTTAGAGAATGAAAGTTGAAGATGGTATCTCGCTTTAATAAATAACTTTATGAAATGAGAGCATTTATTTTAATCTGGGCCTCTATTCTTGTTTTTTAATGAGAAAACAACAGCTTTCTAATTTATCGAGCTAAATTCATAAACATGACTCTAAAAGATTTTTTGTGCTTTTTAGATTTTACTTAATATGTTAAGAAATACGTTTAAGAAACACAGTTTACTTGAAATATGTTCAATTTAATTTGCATAATTAAAAACGAAAAATTCCTATAAATTTTTATCCAGAATGTTAAAATATATATTACTAAATATCGATATTTTAAAAATAAAAATAATGAATGATTTTTTTTTATTTCAAAAATATCGATTTTAAATTCTTTTGAAAATTTTGTTGTTTACAGAGAAATTTGTAATCAAAAGCATGTTTCTCTGTATATTTAAAAAATTGAAAAAAGTTAAAGTATATTTTGATATTTTAATTTTAAGAAATTATTAAAATGTAATTCCAATAGCATAATATCTTAAAATTCAATCATTTTTCACGAATTCTTCAATTAAGAAATTTATTTGATTGACAAATATTTTTAGCTTATTTCTATTTTAAATTGTAAAGTGTTATAAAGTTTTTATGCTTCTTAATTCTTTTCATCTAATTTAAAACTGTGAAAATGAAATTTAAGTTTTAAATTTAGTTTCATTTTTTGTGAAAATTACAATTACCTTTTTTTCGATATTTTTTTTTCTAATGGCGGGCACCCTTGAACAAGTAAGTACATTAGCCCATTTGCCGCAACAATGACGGAAACTGCTCATTTTATCGTTACCCGGTGGGCACCTGTGAACCAAGTCACGGAGGTACGAGTAGCATCACCCAAGCCAAACCACCACAAACCAGTTTATAGGGCGGGCCACATTCATCCATCATCTGAGGAAAGGACAAGAAACACAGAAAAAGAAAGTACATCCATGCTCGAGCCGGGATTCGAACCCAAATCCTCCCCATCCTTAGTCAGTTACGCTAACCACTAGACAGGTTGGGCAGCTCCTTTTTTATGGATATAAATCACAAATATATATATATATATATATATATATATATATATATAT
>JAPDSC010035603.1:78608-112036 GCA_026290005.1 Latrodectus geometricus
AGTTTAGGTGTGAAAAAGTATGATATTAAAAATACAAATTGTTATTAAATATCGAAAACTAAAATTCACTCATAACTCTCTCTTGTGTTACCCGCTCATTTGTTTTTAAGTATACATTAGTTAAGGATATTACTTTTTGTAAAGTATAATTGAAAATGAGTGAGGTACCCTCTTTTTAAATAAATCCCTATAAAACTATCTAAAAGCTAAATTTTTGATGACGTATATACAATGCATTTTGGAAAGAAATAATAAATTGCAACTTTTAATTATTGGATATGAGATAAATTTTCTATCTGCATTTTCCATTTATGTCCTAGAAAGATAGTTCGGAAAAAAAAAGGCAATCAAATTATCTAATACATTTCTGTCAAATTTCTTTTCCATTTTTTTTTAAGAAAAAATTATTGTTCTTCCGATTTTCTAAAAGTTTTTAACTATTAAGCAATTTCGCACTATAAAATTGCACGCTCGATATCTTCCTCGCTTTTTTTTCGTCTCTTAAGATTAATCCTGTCACTTTCTAGAATTTTCTAGAAATTGAAATCTTCTTTTCTCGCTTTCGTATGCACTGAAAAAAAAAGAACAGCACTAATTTAAAACTTCGAACCTTTTCAATAATCTAAGAATATTTTCTCTTTCCATTTCATTCATTTTGAAAGAAAACTCTATAATAAAATTTGATCATTTCTCTCTGTATAAAACTGGAGAATATTTTAATTTTCTTTCATCCTGTGACTGTTTACCTAAATTTCCGTGTGCTTTGTTTTAATATTAAATAACAATCGCTATTGATTTTTTGTGTTTTATAATATTTTCTTAAAAAATTACATCATGAATTAATAATTTTGTTATACATATATATTTTGTATTGATATTGATTGATACATTTATAAAATATATTGATAGTGACATAATGAAAAATTCAATATGTTGAAATATTCTAGAATAAAAGTGATCATGTATTTAAAACACATAAAAAAGGTCTTGCTCGTGGGAAAATATTTCAAATTTTTTTTCAATAAAATATTTATCTTAGGAAAGATTAAGGGGCATTTTAATATTTCATTTTCAAATATTAATTTACTTGTTTTGGTAAATACTTTAAATTACTGTTATGTCAATATAATTATCATCAACAGGAGGATTTCTGAAGATTTTTTAATTGAAATGTATATAAGTTTGGGGAAAAATTAATCCATTTTTTTACATGAACTTCAAGGCTTTATTTCCATATTTTTGGTTGTCTTTGTGCAAATGATTTCAAACTGTTTTGTGGCTGACCTTTAACTTTTGGACTACTAACATGCTGGTCAAGTTAGGACATTTTTGAAATTTAATCAATATTTTGGGAAATGGCCTACTTGTGCATCTTAAACATCAAATATCCTTGAATGGAATCGCTTAAATTAAAATAACACATAATAGAATCTTCCGGTATCGTACAATAAGTACTCTTTCCAATCTTCAACTACCTGTCTTGTATTTTCTCTTTTATAAAAGAAAAACTATGAATGTACTGCATTTTCTCTTTGTTGATTTCCATTTTTAACATCCTGTATCTTAAAACTGAATAGACCAAATAAAAAACAGCAAGTTGTTTTTAGTGCGAAATATAATCTTTCCAACGAGCACGAATCTGACATTTTATGATCGATACTTAACGAGATATAGAACTCTACAGTATCGACTCTACAGTGATAGAACTCTACAGTGAAAGAATTAATGAATTTCTTTTTTCCAACCTAATATTTTATATCTATTAGAGCATTAACAAAAATTAAAATAACCGTATAGCAAAAATGATTATGAAGCGTTGATTTAGAAATTAAAATCGCTGTGGCCTGGTTGTTTACAGCGTTCGCTTTCGTTATCCTAAGGTAGTGAGTTCGAATCCCGAACCAATTGAAGATTTGTCGTGTTCTCTAATGGTCGCTGGGATACGTTAAATGTGTTGTAGTCTCAAAATCCTCCATATGAAATGATACCTTTTGGCTAAGTCTAAGGGTCTTCTGCTTTTTTCCTGCTTTTAAATTGCGAAGACCCACCCCCTTCGTGGGAACAAAGTGATGGCAACCAATATAATGGCACAACTACTAGATGCCACATTGTATAATTTACCATCACTTCAGCCACTTGTGGTGCTGAAAGAGATGGAACATCCTAATTGCAGCTGGTATTTGAAATAATATAAAAGATTTAGAATTAAATATTTGTAGATTTAGAATATTTCTAAATATTAATATAATAATTAGATATATGCATAATATTATTTTATGTGTTCAATTTTATATTTAACTGTTATATAACTTATTTAAAAATGCATGTATTTTCATTGGTGCTTGTATGCTCATGCATATTTGATATTTGGTTTGTAAATTGAAGGATAAAGCACAAAGGGATCACAAAAATATCATATCATTTCTTATATATTCTCAGCAAAAAAATCTTCTTTATCTTCCGAAGTGCTTCCCGTATGATAAAATGCATTTGTGATATTTATATAAATGTGTTTGGAAGATCTGTTAATGCTTTCCTTTCATCCTATATGCTGATAAGATAGCTTTGGATACCTGAAATGTTTTCATATTTATTCCGAATTTAGTTTTGAAGCCAAAACAAAAAAGCACTGTTTCCAAAGAACATTTAAAGGAAATAAATGCAATAATCCGATGAAAAATAGCAATCTTCTGTATTTGTATACAAGAGCATTGTTTGAAATAGAAGTTTATTCATTTTTCTGTTTTGTGTCACAAAGGTACTAATAACGATGCTATTGAAATTTCCGTATAAGCACTATCTGCCATAATATCTGTATTTGTTTTCATTTTGAAAAACAAATGCAGATGTTCTATGAATGTAGCATTTTATTGTGATGTTTATAATTTGGGAGAAAACTTAGCGATGGCATCTTGTTCGTGAAAAAACTTCTTTTCTGAGTAGCGACATTTATTATGAATGCACGAGAATTACAGCACAAGTTTGCTGTGGACAACTTAGAACGAAAGATTTCAGAATAGTTAATAATGTTTTTTATTGGGTACACGATAAAAATTCGTTGAATAACTTAATGTGACTTGTGATTGAACTAACTTATGCTTTGAATAAGTTGAGGTTATTAATTAAAGGAATGTGTATGCCCATGCGCAGTAAATTGTTTTAAAACTTGCATGCAGAGATATTTAATTTATAACTTATGATAAATAATATTAAGAAAATAATTTGTTTTAAGTCTCTAGTAATTTGAATTTAATTTTAAACCTTTAAGTGATTCATTTAATTAATTCAATATGAATTCCCTTTCCTGTGCACTCAATTAAATCTTCATTTTTAAATAATTCACCATCCCTGATGTGTTTTCTTTCTCTTCATTTTTCTCCCATTTTCTTAAAACAGTTTGCATTCATCACATTAAGTATTTCTTGATTTCATTATTAGATAACAAAAATTTAGTCTATCCAAAGTATTTCTTAAAATAAATAGCCTACAAAATATTCACACTTATTTTTAATGCATTTCCACTTCATAATCTAGAAGTTTCCAAAATGGGAGGTAAAAAATGCCTTGTTAAAAAATTATTTATATTAAACTGTAGAATTATTGAGTTCTTTAGTTCCGTAGAATGTTTATTATTCTTTTTTCTTATATATTTTCAACTGTTTCTTCTTGTTAAATCTCATGATTCCCAGATTAAATTTTTTAATAATAGTTTTGTGCAATTAGTTTGTTTCTGCGTGTACTTCAATATTTTCTCATTTCTGAGTGTTCTTCGATTTTTTCGACTTTTGTCAATATAAATAATAATTATTTCCTTATGAATAAAGCATTAACTGGTTGAATATAGTTGGCAACCATTATTGCAGTTTATATAGCTTTTTGTTTACCATTTCTCATTTATTTTTCACATGAAAATATTAAGAATTTAAATTTGTTCATAAAAAAATGTATATTATAAAAAAATGTATTAATTATAGTTTTTTATATATTGCTTTTAAAATACATAGTATTTTATTAATTTTTCCGAATTGTAATTTTATAGTCTTATGTGTCTTAGTATTTTTATAATATAATTTTATGCTAGTACTTTAAATTATTTTAACAATTCTACAAAGGTTCTATTGAATTTAATATTCTTAACAGCATTTTAATGCTCATAATTTATTTATATACCTATTGTTTGAATTGTTTTTATTTATGTTTGTGGTCCTTTTTTGTTTACTGATGATTCGAGAAATTTTTCATTAATTTCTAAATCCGTTTTATTGAATACAAATTTATTACATTAAATGGACATCCCAACCACACTTTGAATCATTTTAAAGTCGATTACTCCTCGTGTGCAAAAAAATTACCATAAAGCAACAAGCATACAAATCTATCCAGAATCGCAACTTTTCACGACGAAATAACTGCAAGTGCTCTAGAGAAATGTGGCAAATAGCGCGGCCTTCACATACTCTTTAAATCACGTGATATAAACTCATTTAATGCGAACGGGAGAAAAGTTAACAAAATAAAAACTTTAGAAACTTAATGATTCAACTAGTCGATGTCACGATAGTTTGTATACCATGAAAAATATTGTTTCAAAAAACGACTGATTATTTTTTTATCGAAACTGGAATCGCAAAGGTAAAAAAAAATTTATAAAAATGTAAATGTTTTGCTATTTTATTTACTGTATTTTTACGTACACGAAAAGCGTTTTAAAATAAGTTTTCGAATTTAATTTTAATTAACATTTTTTTATTTTACTTAAGCACAATTTATTTCTAAAAATCCAGAACGAAAGTTATTTTTTTATTTATAAAAATTAAATACCTATATAATCCAGTCCTGAATTAATTAACTTATTTCTAATTATTTTTTACAACTTATGATGTTATCTTTAAGTTTATTTGATTCCAGTCTTATTAATTTATTTAGTAATTTTTTAATAAATAATAAACTCGTTTTTTTAATTATTTGAAATTCCTTTTCAGATTAGTTTTAAGCTATGTATTTTACTGCGGTATAAGGTATTTTATATTTTGATAGAAATTATGTATAATACATTTTTATGTATTTGGAATAAATTTCTGCCTTACTATAACATCTTGTTTAAATAAATTATTGTTATTTAACTAACAAACGTTAGCATTTTTAAATTCAATCTTCCATTGCTTTAAATAATTTTGAATCGTGTCTCCGTCTTAGATTTTGAACTGTCGGTTGAATAATTAGCTCTTTGATCTTGAATTCAGCTGCTTATGAAAATCTACTCTCTTTTTATGTGATTTAGTCATTTGAAATATTTTACCTATGGGTTCTGTTCGAATTTAATCTTTCATAGTCCTTATTATAATTCAAAATCAAAATAATCATGCATTTATTCTTTTTAATATTAATATGCAGATCACGTAGTTAAACTTGCAGAAAATGATCAATATCAAACATTTAATCTTTGACAATTTTAACATTTACATCAATTAAAATGTAGGAAATTATATGAATACGACCGTAAGATTTTCTAAATTAGAAAAAAAAAATCAAAATATGGTTTAATTGTGAATTAACATTTAACCATCAAGTGACTTCGCGTGTCTTTGCAAATAAAAGCAAACTCTTTATAATTCTGAATGGATAACAATAATTTATCTAAATAAATAAGTGGCTTTTCTTAATGATTTGACTTTCATTTATTTGCTGCGTGTTAGTATTCATACAGCTGAAATTATCGGTTTCCTGAATTCATTTCCTGAATAATAATTATTCCTTGTTTGTGATAGAACTCCCCCGCGAATATGGAAACT
The DNA here is from genome assembly GCA_026290005.1 of Latrodectus geometricus. Lineage (NCBI taxonomy): Eukaryota > Metazoa > Arthropoda > Arachnida > Araneae > Theridiidae > Latrodectus > Latrodectus geometricus. The sequence continues at coordinate 84,401 of JAPDSC010035603.1, forward strand.
GAAGTCGAAGATTTCTCCGATATGAGGGGGGAGTTAAGTCTTGGGCAACCCAGTTCCCCCTCATCCCTACTGTGTTGAAATCGCATTAACATAAATATGCGTACAGGGAGTTCTGTCGCTGAAAAGCATTCCTAATAACCTATAGAAGTTTTAAATTCACGCTCAGAAGATGCAAATGGCAGTCAACACCGGATTCCGGGCTATTAGAGGTATCTTCGCTCCGGGTATTTGTTTAATACGGAGAGGGGAACTACTTAATATACATCCCCCGCGGCTCTCGGATATGAAGCGTGAAATAGTGGGGGAGATCATGTTTAATATCAGATTAATGCGCCTGTGGAATCGTTGGACTGAATTTCGGTGGAATCGAAAGTGTGCAAGTTAACTTTCCTGCGAATCAGCGGAGCGAAAATAAAGTTTGAAATGAGTGGAGTTTAAATTTCATTTGATATTTCACGGGAAATTTCTCGGTTCCTGTGTATTAAAAACAACACTACACGGGGAAGCATTAGTAGGAAAGAGATATCTTGGACTCACCTGTGGCAAAAGGGTAGGAACATGTTCATCGGTTTGGAAAGTTCAGTATTCGGTGGTAGACTCGTTGAACGTTGGCATTTGTTTTCGGGATATACTATCCTTCAAGATAAATATTGGATCTGAAGTACAGATATGAGCAATTGTTGATGAAACGCCTTCTCGAAAAGCAATACAAATGCCTTTTACTATTCTTTAACTATTTAGCTAGCCGCTCCATGATGTCCACTATGATCGACAATTATTTCTTGTCGTATTCATTTATAATGGATGTGTTTCACTCTCCCATCCTACGGTCTGATTGCGAATCCGGTTAGACTATACTTTAGGGTGCCCCTTTGATTCTCGCCAAGTTGTGATCGCGATTATTCGCCAAGCTGGGCAAAACCGAATCGTGTTCTGATTGGTTTAGATCCAGTTGAGGCTCTGATTCGTTTATCGTTTTTAGAATTTTGAAAATCCAACGGACGTTACGTTATTTTTGAATGTTAAACCATATTTGTTAGCACTGTAATTGGCGCAAATAGGAATAACGCCAAAAAATTTGCCAGGTTCGCCAAAGGGCACGTTATAAGGTATAGCTTTACCTTGAATTCATATTTTCTCAGTATTTCAATCCATCCACTCCTATTTTTACTCTGTATTTCACCTGTTTTCCCAAGAGAATATAATCTCTATTCAGTCAATTTGATTTAGAATCCATTTTTAGTCAATATTTTACTAATTTTTATGATAAATTTTAATCGGGTTTAAAAAATATATCTCAGTGCTTTCTTGTGACTGATTCAGTGTCATCAGTGTAACAACACTAGTCCGTTTCACAATGTTATGTTGTACTAACTGATGTGCAGATTCTTTACAGATGACGAGACATGCATTACATTACACATTACTCTGTATGTTATTGTGGACACTTCGTAATTTAGATGCTGAGGTCAAGCAGAAGACTTTTAGACTTGGCCTGACACTACCAGATTTTTTTTTTTTTTTTTAACATTAAGAACATTGCGATCACGATATATTTAACGTGTCCCACCCGCCATTACCGAATTCATTCTGCTGAGTAGGGATTCGAACTCTCTACCTTTTGATAACGTGAATGAACGCTATAACCAATCAGCCCACCGCTCTGTCCCTTTAATTTTAAATGCATTAGTATTTCTCTTATCTGATATGCAACAACATTTATCATTTTGTTTTTCAATATAGGTCTATATTTTAAATTTTATTATTCATTCGAAAGAATTTAAACAAACTCGTTATATGTATTCGAATATTTGTATAGTTCTTGCTGTGTTTATTTATAACTACATCATTATTTGAAGAACCGAACTAGAATATAGCACTGTGTCCTCGTGAAAAGGATCGTTCAAAAGTATAAAATGCATAACACACACAGAAAAGTTTTTATGCATCATTTTGTTTGGATTTATAGATTGTATGTGATTTATACTATGTATTTAGTATTTCTTTCCATAGATAATGAGAGATATAGTCATGACTGTGCTTCAAACTGTTGAAAAATACCTAAATTGATTTGTGGTTGAATCTAACAATTTTATGAAATAAAAACCGATCTTATTCAATCATGTTGACTTCTGTAGCTAACATGCGTCAATAATCAAACGTAACGTGCGAAAAAAATATTTTCTCATAGATTTTCCAAATATTCAATATGCTACTAAGGAAATCAAATTATATAAAAAAATAATACAATTATTTTTCTCGAGCAGTTAAACAGACATTTTATTAATCGAATTAAAAAATTCAGCAATATTCGTTTTCGAATAATAATGGCTTAACTTTTATTAAATTCAATTCAATTTAATTAATTAATTGGAAAAAAATAATTAAAATTGAGCTATTACGCATTTCTATAAAAGATAAACATACATGTATTAGAACTTTAATTATTATTTTATGTCTTTATTTGAAATTTTTATTCCTTTTTCGTAAAAAATTTAAACGTTTTTTATCAGCTTTTAGCCATTTAAATTAACATAGTTTGTATTATGATAAAAATTTAAACTTTGTTTAATTGTTATTTTTTAATTAATATTATCAATTCTTTCTTGATAAGGAATAAAATTAATAACTTTGAAACATAAGGCTTAGAAATATTTCAGTTAAAATGAACTATGTTTAAAATAATCTAATTATATAAATGAAATTGGAAATTTTGTTGGGAAAATATAATTATCATCATTTTAATAAAAAAACCTTGAAAATAGTGTGAAACTCTAGTTTTCCTTTAATGATTCACATTCATAACAGAAATTATCGAATCAATATCCAGCTTTTATTTATGAAGAGATTATTCATTAAAATACCTAGAAAAAGAAATTAAATCTATCTAATTCTTGCAGAGATGAGATTTCAAAGAAAGGAAGTGTAGAAAGAATATAATCAGTTATAATACGCATTATTCTAAACTCTAATTTAATTCGTAATGATATATTTAATATAATGTCATTGAAAAATATTTATTCTTATTTGCTTCACTTTTATTGTTCATAAATTTTGGAAGTGCAATTTCGCTTTTGCGCTATTGTTGAGCTTGTGAAATACCTACTTTCATTTATAATATTATTTCTTTTCTTCTATGTATGCTCTTTTTAAAATTCAAAAAATAGCTGCTTAGATCAAATTTAAATTGTGATTATATTATTAATTTTTTATATCACAATTTTGATGTAATAAATATTTATATATCATATTAATTTTAATACCATTAAAAAGCTACATAGTATATTTTTTATAAAACAATATCCAAATGTATGCTTAAACTGTAATAGCTTTCATTGTGTTACTAATTTTTTCTAATAATTTCTATGAATGAAAATTTTATTAGATAATTAAATGCTTATGAAATTGTTTTTTATTATTTATATATGTATTTCTTAATTTTTTATTGATTTATTTAATAAAAAATACTGTTAAACATCACGAGGTTAAATATTTCCATTTTACTTGCAAGAAAATACTTGAGTGCTTTAACTAATCCCTACAAAAGAAAAATTTATATTCTTTCTTGAAATCTGCCTTTTTTTTTTTGTCATTCGAAGAAATATTTTTCGTCACTTTCTTCAATTCGGGCGTATTTGTACTTTCGCCAAACTCTGCACAAACTCCCAAAACTTTACTTGAAAAATTTAAGAATCACTCCACCGGAAATATGTACATAACTCTATTTTCCTTTTCATTCTCTGCTCAGAATATCGCGTCCCTTCATTTCCACCTTTCATTCCTGACTGCTCATCAAATTTAGTTTTCGGAAAAGGTGTGTTGCGCGTACTCCTCAAGAGTGCGTGCGCGCTTTTCATGAATACACTCCCATCGAAGTTTCCCTCTGAAATCTGGCAGCGGCCAAAGGAAGGGGCTATAAAAAGACATGTTGTATTTTGTGGTCTTTTATATGCATTTTTTATAACTTGTGATGGATTTTGTGCTCAAGTCGGGACTTTTCTTCTCAGAAAATGTAACATTGATCTTATCAAGTCATACGCTTACGTCACATATTCTTGTCTACAAAAAATGACGAAGGCTTTAAAATTATATTTTACATTAAAAATCTGATATTATTTAGTACTTTTTTATAAATACATTATTAACTTGATGGAGGTATTTCACAAATATCTTTTTTCGATTTATTTCCGTACTTTGGTTTATGTTTAAAAATATTGGAATATATCGTAATAATTTTTATTGAAATTGCTGATATTAGGAATTTCAGTTCATTAAATTTAATATTAATAACTAAAAATTATTATTTTTATAGAATAAGAAACATATGGAATATTTATATAATAACTAAAAATTATTATAAAAATATTCCATATGTTTTTTATTGTTGTATTTCATTATATTTCTAATTGCCTGTTCTTCTTAATTTGAAGTCCTAATTTTCTGTTATCATTAAATAAGGAAATTAATTAAAATTAACTTTTATAATAGAAAAAAAATGCGTCGCGTTTGTCTTTATAAAGAAAGATATCGAACAATAGAGGATACGCGCGCTCGTTTATCAACTCTTCAAACTTAAACCTTGTTTTTTGATAAAACTCACAACATTCCAGTTCCAACAATGCCGTATTCTTATATAAATTAATAGAGTTTAAATATTAATTAATTAATCGTCCCTATATCGCCTTTTATCATGGCTATGAAAAAATCACTTACAAAGAAAAATTTATTTACCATTTATAAATACATATAAATATAAACAAAAATTTAGCAATCGATTTTCAGTTCTCGTTAATGATGGATGCTGTGAGAATGGTTACAGAAAGCTCAGTTTCAATTCCACATTTTATTTACGTTATATAAGCAATACAGAATTACAAGCTCCAGTGACTGGTTATGATTTTTTACAATTTTTTACTTTAGTCCTATCTCTTTTTGACTAGAAAAAGAAGAAAAAAGAAAAAACCCATTTGAAAATTCAAAATAATTCCGACTTTATAATAAAAATGCAGAAAAAATAATTTATTTTTTTAATGCATACGTTCTGTTGAAAACAGCTTTATGAGTCACACTTTTTTGTTGTTGTTGTTACATATGACACATGGCGAATTCAAGTCCGCCCATCAGGGGCTGGCAAATGAAGTCAGAAAGAGCATCTCCCCTTAGTGAACAGAGCACTCCCTCACAAGTTTTTAAGCACAATTTTGGCTCATAGAGGGCAGCACCATCTGGGTCTTCCAATTTAGAGTTAGAAGCCAGAGAAGACCCAAGACCGGCTCCTACACCTCCATAGTTTTAGTTTGGAATGGGAACAGGGAGGATATTGCGACCATGACATATTTTACGTGCCCAAGTCGCCATTAGTGAACACGAAAGGTCTTTGGATAAGCCAGGATTCGAACTCACCACCTTCTGGTAACGAAATCGAGGCTCTAACCAACCAAGTCACCGTTTTTTTGTTGAGGCTATAATTGTTGAATTAAACCAATAGAAACGTATTTAAGTTATCGTCATCATAGCTTTGTCTTTGAAATGATGATTCGCAACTTCTATCAAAATAAATTAAATAGAAAGAAAAATCGAAAATTGAAAATCAAGCTTCCGCATCCAATATTACAAACCAAATTATAAAAATATTAACAGTCGAAATTTTCTGAAAATATATAAATTACAAAGTTCTGTTATGTTAAAATACGCTTAAATCGTTAAATTTGAAAAAAGCGAACTTACTAATTTGAATGTCTCATCCTTATCGACGGATATAAATTAATATTAAGAATATGTAATCGATAGTGCCATAAATGATTATTCCATTTCTGTAATTAAGTAATTATTAATAAAGTCAATATTAGAATTAATTAGAGACCGCGAAATATAAATTGATTTCTCGAGAGACTTAATCGAATTTTATATCAGTGGACTGTCAGTTAATACTTTCAAAGCTGTATTGATATCCGGTAAATAAATATAATCATTCTAATGTATATATATTTTTACATTGCATTTAATGAAAGCCATTAAGACATGATATCGTTTTAAGTACAATTTTGTCGTCTTTTAACATTATGAAACCTTGAGAATTTTATAGGATATTTTAATAAAACCTTGATCTTTATTAATAATGTTAGAAAACAATATTTTATTGTTTCATTGTTTACACATATATATATATTTAATAACTGCATATAAATTCTAATTACAGAATATTTTTGTCACTATTTGGATGATTTTTAAAGTATTTCCTACAAAATTTTAAATTACGAACATTATATACGATATACTGATGTTTTTTGGAAAACCATTACATAAAACATTGTCCATTTTATAAAATGCTTCAACTGCTAGTTTCTTAAAAATGTAATGTATAATATTTTTTAAAGATAAATAATGTACTTTACTCATTTACAAATGTTTCATTCTTTTTAATGAATTAAAAATAGCATAAATAATTGAAATCTGATATGTCGTGATCCAAATGTTTAACAGATTTCTCACTAAGCTGCTATTATATTTATAGTCATAATAAAATTTCGATCTTTTGAGTTCATCTTTTTTTCCCCCTTCGTCTTACAGATGTTTTTAGTTCTTTATACATATCGTTATCTTTTTATTCATATGAATTACTTTATAAATACCTGTCTAGTGGTTAGCGTACCTGACTGCAGATAGGGAGGTCTTAGGTTTCGAATCCTAGTTTAGGCATGGATGTACTTACTCTTTCTCCTGTCTTTGTCCTCTTCTTGTATGAATAGAGTATGAATGATTACGGACTCTATAAATGGGTACCTATGGCATGTGTGTACTGAAGAAGTCGAACTCCACCCCAAATTACGATTCAGTTGAAAAAGTCGAGCTACGCACTTCATATTGCCAGCCTGATTATCCCTCGAACAAAAAAAAATTATAAATTATTTTTAAAAATAAATGGAATTTAATAAGTTCCCGTAATAAATATTCCAGATTAGGCAATTCTGTATGAAACTAGGGAATATATGCTATATTCTCTATAACAGCAAACAAGTTAAAATTATATGCATATTTATCAATTATATATATGTATATGTTACCGTGAAAGACCGAAATCAGAGAATGTCGACATTCACCGGTGAATGTCAACATATACCAAAAACGTTTGTGAAAGACCGTACAATTGATTACATTTCTTGCACTTTCGGACCATCGCCGGTATATGTCGACAATCACAGACAAGCTTTGGTGGAATTTGAAAAGATGATTAAAGAGCTCGAAAAGGAGATAACAGAAGGCCATTCCCGGGCTTCCCTTTCCACCACAGCATTTAATTTGTTTTTAATTTGTTTGTTGTCAGGTTTGTCCCGCGGGTTAAAAATCCTCTACACTTCCTCTACTCACCGTGATTGGTCACTCCTCCTTTCTAAGAGAGGCGATAAGTTACGTCACACATGTGACGTTTTTCACGCCTGAAATATTGAGATAAGAAAATGCAAATCTGCATTTCTCCTCTCCGGATACGGAGAGATGAAACGCATATTCAAGATTCACCATTAGTGCATTGTGGATGTCGACATTTGCCGGTGTAAGTGAGAAATGAGGATATCTAGCAAATATTTCGGACATACACCAAGCGACTACGTGAATGTTGACATTCACCAGCGAATGTCGACATTCTCCAGATTTCGGACTTTCACGGTAACATATATATAAAATTGATATATCAATTAATTCGTATCATTCTGAATCAGTGAAGTTAACAAAAATTGATTAAATGAAAAATGTATGTGTACTATATTAAAGTCCAAGCCTAGTACTCAAGAACTTTACGAGTTTTCCTCTTACCGCACGTAAACAGAATTTATTTTCCCATAAAAATCGTACTGGAGAGCAGAAAAGTCGGATGGAAAATAGAAACGGACACAAGAATGGCTTTTTGTGCGCTTCGGGTGAGTGGGGGCGTGGTACTCCTGCGACATCTGTTACTCATGGGCAAAAATGCGATTTTTCTGTCACGCTGACAACTGCGATTATAACAAATCACGACGAAAAAATAGCATGTGTCACAAGTCACAAAGTTTCAAACGCTTTCGATGTGGACGGATTGAGTATTTTTATCGGAAGTGTCGCTGGGTTTGAAAGCAAAATGTTACCATTATTGGAACAATGTTGCCACTCTGTCAAGTTTTTCCTGTAAAATATATATTCCGTTATGCTTAACAAAAAAATAACTTCAAGAATGTATACTTCTCATTCTCATATGTTTTTACAGAAACCTATGCATAGATTTTTCAAGTGATAAAAATTATATTGTATGGTTTTGGTTATACCTTTTTATAAAAGTTTAAAGTGATCTCTTGGGTTAAATTTAATATAATATATATTAATATCCATATGATTGTCGTAAAATTATTGATGACAGTTTATCGTTGTTTATTATCTGCTTTACAAACTGAAATAAGAAACGCCTATTAGATTTATATTACAAAAACACACTCAGTTTATTATTTGTCAATTTTTATTTGTTTTTATTTAATTTATTCATGGTAATTACATAATTTTCATGATAAAATTAAAAATATTATAAGAATTTTAATAACAAAAATAACAAGTTTAATAAAAAAAAATAATTAATTTCCTTGATCTGATCTGATTTCATTTATGATGTATTTTCTTTTTACATCCTGAAAATCCGGGATTCAATTCTAAGTTTAGGAAGCTAAATTAAGCTGCTCTGATCTGATCAGCACTCTTATCTTTATTTAGAGTATAGTTCACCAGTTAAAATGTTAGACTTCCACCTCGAGCATAGATAATTTTTACAAAAATAATTGATTAGTGGGTGGGAATCAATTTTTAAGCCTCAGGTCGTATTTTAATCAGCAATCATGCACTGTCCACAAGCATGCTTTCCTGTACCTAATCTTGAATTGGGATCTACCAGTTAGATAGAAGCAACCAAGTAGGAGTCTTCGTAATTTAAAATCAGAAACAAAGCAGAAGATTCTCCAATACTTGGCTTGCCACTCCCAGAGATATCATGGACGGCATTGCTAGCACGACATATTTAACGTGCCCCATCTGCCTTGAGTGAACACGACAAATATTCGTTTGAGCATGGATTCGAACTCATCACTTTCGGGTAATGAGAAGGACGCTATAACCAACCAGACCAGGTTGTGGATGTTAAGATTTTTTAAAACCTGAATATTAGATCGACTACAATTTTCATTGATCTGTCTTACATTGCATTTCGAATATGCGAGGAACTATGGTAATATCTCATCCACACAGCTGAACATGGAGATTTACCTGATCTGTCAGCTGATCAAGCTTGATTAATCGCACAGTTTGTCTCCCTTAAACGTTTATCAATAGTTAGGGTGATGTGACAAGGATCCAGCCTTACATTGAAAAGTTGCTAGAACAACCTTGTTGTGAATCATGCGTTCAGTTCATATTAATCGTACAGTAGAACCATCCCACTATAACTCACTATCATTTTGGAAAATCGCTTTATTACATGAGCATCAATATACTATATCCCCAAGAAATATCTCTTTTATACTTGAGTCAGATGAGCAGAGATGATATTCCTTACTATATTTGTGTACTGCGAAATACGTCAAGTACAAATTGAGTTGAGTTGTTGCACACTTTTTTACACGGTCTATGTGTTTTCTATACTGTTTATGAAGAAAATCAGTCAAAGGATGAAACGTTCTCGACATTTGAACGTAGTCAAACACCATACATACCCTTGCTACTGCAGTATCATGTTTCTTTCCATTCAAGTAAATACTTTTTTCCCGTTCAAGTAAATACTTTTTTCTTTCGTTCAAGATTCCTGACATCTCCATATAAGAAATCCTATGTAAACAAAGGCCTGACTTAACTGTTTTATTCCTTGTATTAATGTCCACAACGTGTCTAAATCAATAATGCTCTACAACTTTGTAAATTTTTTTCCCACCTCCTTCTTTTTTGAGATAGAAGTTAGTTTTTTACTAGATAGCGATCTAAGTTTTTTGTATTCTGTCGAGCATGGCTACATCATTATACCTAAATCCTGATTTTATAAATATTTCAAAAGATGCTCCAAAGAAGGTGGCAAAGGACTTTAGTGATATACTGTATGTGAGGATCAATGAAATATATTGAAATAATAGATGAGCCACGTGGCTTTAATAAAAGTGTTTCAATTGAATTTGACACAAAAGATCTCGCAAGTTTTTTCCCTAAAAAAGAGAAATATAAATGTATTTTATAACTCATTTCTTAAAATCTCGTGATTGCATAAGTATTCTTAGCCATAATATTTAGTTTAATTAAGTGATATGTTTCCTGGTCCTTATTTCAGCTGATCGGAGTCACTAATCACGGCCAATAATTTGAAACTTTGCTAAAGTGACAAGTTCAAAAACCGGACTGGTATCCTCTTTTACCCACTACACCGACATTGGACATTTTAGAGCATAAAATTCAATATCTTTCTTCCATATGGCATAGCGTATCTATAATATAAGGCATTTAACCAGTATAAACCCTCACAGGTTGACTGTTTTAAACTAGTTTAAACTTGCTGTCTTCCAGGCTTGAAAGTGACTGTGTTTCCTTACCCGAAGCAAACAACACAACCTCGTCATATTTCATTTCTCCAATAATGAGTAATATAAATATATAAGCATTTTATTCGTTGTTTAGGCTATTAATGTATAATTTTGGTCACAGCTGAATGCTAATAATTAGAAGCTGCAATATTATCATAGAAATGATTAAATGAGAATGAAACATTGAACCAAATCACTTAAAAACGTCCCTATTCATTTGACGTCACGTGTAGTACAATCGCACTTTTCAAATGCAAAAAGATTATTGTAAAAGTTACTGTGCATCAAAATAATGTAATATAAGAAACATCTGCTGGAATGGTATGATCTTTACAATATTACTGTGGAAGAAATGGAGTTCCTTTTGAAAAAGAAAAAAAAGCTGAAAGAAGAACTATGGTCTAAACTAGAAAAAATTTACTGTTCATGCAAAAATTTCACAATTTGACGATAATTTTTTTTTAATTTTGCAGCATTTTAAATTGTAATTTCTTCCTTTATATTTCCGTCCACCATGTTTAGTGGTCGGGATGTTTGACTGCGGATAAGGAGGTTCTTGGTTTGAATCCTGGTTCGGGCATGGATGTACCTTCTCTCTCTCCAGGCTTTGTCCTTTCCTTGTATGAATGGGTTGTGAATGGATGCCTACTCTATAAATGGGTACCTATGGTATGTGTGTACTGAGGAAGTTGGACTCCACACCAAGTTATGGTTCAGTTGGAAAAGTGTAGCAGCGCATCTAAAATGCCAGCCTAGCTGCCACAAGACAACAACAACAGTTAACTTATATATAAATATATATATATATATATATATATATATATATATATATATATATATATATATATATATATATATATATATAGACTATATTGTGCTTTTATTTCATTTTTGTAAATGACATGTCTGAAATTATTAGTACATGCATTAATTATAGTAAATAAATGAATTTTTTAAGATAAATTGTTATGTTTGCGAAACACCAACATTTCACCATTCAAATAAACTATTGCTTAACGAGCCAGAAGTAGTTTTTTTTTTTTTTTTTTTTTTTTTTTTTAAACTAAATTGACTACGGTTATGTTTTACTTTTCTTCTTCGAACCACAATAAAACCAAATTTAAACGCTTAAAACAGAAAAAAAAATAACGATTTAAAGTTTTCTAAATGAGAATAAGAGAAAATAAAACGTCTTAGAGTTATTTTTTTTTATCCTTCTTATATCTTTAATTCCTAATTCCATTTCGCTTCTTTCTAATTCTGCTTTAAAATTTTTTTTCAAATAAAAAGTCGTTGTGTTTTAAGGCATGGCGCAATCGATGGTAAATCTCCAACAAAATAAAACTCTATTCGGAGTTAAAAAGAGATTCGAACATAATTTCTAACGCATTAAGATTTTCCTGAGATAATTAAGAAAAATGCTTATGGGAGAAAGCGTGGAAAGGGGAAAATAAATTACTCCTTCATTTTAGATGTGGTTGCCGACACGATGCGATAAGCTTTTTCCAACAAATTACCATTTCGTATGGATGGTGGGGACTGGATAAGTGCAAATGTGTCCTTAATGGTGAATTTCAGTTATATCCTCGTCATTTCTCGACGCAGTTTCTGTGCATATTGTCAGTATCGTCATTTACTTCACCATCCATTTCTTCAGATGTATCAATTCATGAGATGTAAGAGAACTTTTGAGAGAAATGAGTAAACCGTTTCCGTTGCAAAGGAGATAAAAAAAATGTACTTGTTTTTTTTTTGTATCGAATAACATTTGATATGAGTTTTTTATGTCAGTATCTTTCCACTAAATTGGGCATGCTTTAATTTATTTTCCTAGAATAACTGTTAGGGAATGAAATAACCATACAAAAAAAGTAAATCGGAGAAAAATGAGATTGTTTAATGGTTTATGAAATTTAAAATTATGCGGCTATATAATTTTTTAAAGTTATTCTTAAATTGATGGAAGCAAAAAGATGCCTGTGCTTGTTTTTAATGCGTTACATTAATTGAAATATCCATAATTATTTGGATATAAAGGCATGGATATGTCATATGCATAAAATTATTTCGAAAAATTATCGCAATTTATCATCCATGTCTAAAAAGATATCCTTGGGTCAATTAGTAATACACTAAATGCCCATAAAATAGGAAATATATATATTTCAAGTTAAAAGTTCAAATTCTGTAATTTGTAAATTAAAAAATTTTTATTTGCACTACTTATATTTTTAAATTTTTTTCATTGTTTTATGAAATATTTTAAATTTTAAAAGAAAAGTGTACTTTCTTTTAACATTTGAAATTAGATTGCAAGTCCAGTTTACAGATTCCTTTCATCAGATAAGTTTTTTATATGAATATCATTTGCATTAGTCTTTAATTATTGCAAATTAAAGATATAATAATTTCATACCAAGTAATAATTTAATAACACTTAAACTAATATTCATGTCGAAACGTGTTCGTAGAACGCTTATGCCTATTCATATTTTTAACATATTAGGTATTGCATTGATTTAGTAAATTTATTATAAAAATAATAGTTTAATATAAAAATAATAATTGACAAAAATATTTAATAAGACATTTGCATTTACTAATTAAAATACTGTCTCAATATATGCTGTCGCAAACAATTTGCGAAAATGCAAACAAAAGCATAAGATGCGCAACGAATGAATACACGTATATATTAATATTTTCTTAAAGATTGAAGCGTGCTTTTTATTGAAACAAGCATTTTCTAAATAAATTTGTAAATCATTATTTTACAAATTTATCATTCTGTAAAATTCTGATCAGATCTAATTTCCACGAATAACTGGACTTGCAATCTAATTCGACTAAAACTAATATTTCTATAATTTAGTTTCATACATATTTAATTAAATTCACGTATATAATCAATCAAAATAGTTTTCAAGAAATATATTTCGCCATTTTGGAAAAGTTAATTTGAAAATAGGCTTTTAATGTTAGGCTAAACAATTCATTCATTGTTGAAAATTTAATCCGCTTTCACATGGCGCATGCTATTCGTTAAATTTCATGTTGATTTAAGTATTCTGCATGAAATAGAAAGGGTGCCTCAATCAGAAGGCTGACAGCTTATCCGGAAAGTTGAAACTAGCTTTCATTCTCTTCGCAGCCCCATCACATATTCATGAAGTGTCTAGCCCTACAGATCCGCAAAATCTCTTCATTTCCGTAACTATTCACTCCATTGAGAATGCTCAATAATGTAAGCTTATGGGTAGTTTTCCATTTGAGAGAGTCCTCTGGTGACCAACTCTAAAAACTTCTAAGGTAACAAAGATTTATTGCTGCTACGCATTGCAATTTGTATCTCTTAAATATATTCTCTTTTTTAATGTAAAAATTCTTTATAGCTGGGAAATAAGCTTAAATAGAAAATTTTATGAAGTAACACATTTTTTTTTTCGGAAAAATTTTAACCTTTTTTTTATTATTTATTTATTTATTTATTTTTTGCTGTTTTAAATTTAGATGATTGAATAAGCATGTCTCTTAACTGTTTATTGTTTTGTTAAATTTCACTTTAAAAGGTATCATAACTTTTTAAGTTTTTACTAGATATATATTTTAAGAAAAAAAATTAGCTTATAATAATTTTTTTAAATATCTATTACATTTTTACGTATTAAATTTTATTCTTTTTTCGTTTTGCGTGTTCGCAACCTCCTATTAAATGGATATTTTTATTTATTCATTACTTAAAAAAAGATAATTGACTTTTTAAAGATAATTACGTTTGATGTATGTAACCAGTATAAAGGAATTATTACTGGTTGCATACTTCAAACGTAATTATCTTTAACGTTTATTTGTACATATATTTATTACTGTATAATAAATACATGCAAAAAAAGATATTTTCAACGAATTTTAAGTCTTATTAATTTGTTTATTAAACAAAATGCTTTCCACATTAAAACTACATTTTTATTGTTTATATTTTTTGTCGTTAAAAATTAAGTGTTTCTACAAAAATTAAATAAATTAAAAAAAAAATGTGCGTGTTTGACTTTTTAACATAAATATTTTATGCCTGATAGTTAATGCTCTTATAAAGTGTTGATCATTTTGCGCCAAAATTCTTAGAAAATGTTTATATAGAAAACAGAAACGACGTGAATCTATTTAAACTAAACTAAAAAAGAAAGAAAACTCTTTGAAAATCCATATGATAAAGACTTTTTCATTTTTATTCTATGCAAATTTCTTTCAAATTTCATTATGTGTTAAAGGGAACAGTAATTCGTTCTGACATAATTCGACTTCAATATTGTTTTGTGTACTGATTGCTGTTTTCTTTTGTTCTTTTCTGTTTTTCTGCATTATAAAGTATATTATATTTTTGTAAACACTTTCTTGTACACAACACTCATTTTTCCCACAGGTAATTGTTTTAATGCGGAGTTCATATTCAATTATGTTTGCTTATTTCTATATACTTTCCCAAATAATGTTTTAACAATTTGATAAAATAAAAATAGAATAAAAAGATATTTAAAATATGTGCTTATTATGCTAGCTTAGTCTTGTTCGTTTAGTTTTTTTCAGCTACATTTTTATGTATTTTGTTCAGTTTTTTAAATTAAAAAAAAATTCCTTTAGTGAAGAATTTTGTAACGTTGTTGTTGTAAAGATAGCAGTAAAAATCCCATTTCGTTTTTAAAGCCTGTAGCTGTTAATGTTAGCTTTTTTGATTGATTCGTATCCAGCCAGAAATCAGCTCTTGTTTGAAAGAAGTATTTTCTTTCTCGTAAGAAATGCAGCAGATAAGCTTACGTTTCACACGTGAAACAGACCTCTTGTCAATCTAATCTTTCCCCGTATAAGCTTTGTTCTTCAGAAGGTGTATTTTCTTTTTGAAAAATAAATAAAACTTCCATCCATTCATTTCAGTTACATCGTAACAGTTTAAACGCTGCAATTCTTTAAAAAAAAAGTGTTGCCACTGAAATAACCTCAATTTATTTTTGTTATTATGAAATAGTTTTGTTTTGAAAAATTGATGCAACTTTGTGCGACTGATATTTTTTCAAACTAAGCCAAACAGTTATCAGAAACTTTTTTCTTTCTTTCTTTTATGCTTTTATTTAAAACCACGAAACATATTTAATCTTGAAATAATCACCATAACATTTTACACGCCTGAGTTTTTCCGAATTTTGTATATTATATTTACATATAAATGTGGTATCGATTTAGTTTTGAACTTAACATTTTTTATTGTTGGAATTAAATTATGATAGAATCAGTTGATGTCCCATACTCCAAAATAGATTTATTACCACATGCAATAATAATTCTTTCGAAAGGACATTTTTTATGAACATTGTATTTAATTATTTTCACAAGATATTTGAAGACAAATCCTGTAATATATTTATCATTTATTTTTTATTCTTTTCTCGTCAGCTTAAAAAATGCAGCCTAAACATACGATGAAAAATGGACATCACTGATGGTAAATGGATATTATATGATGGAAAGTAAATATCTTATAATGGAAAATTGATATCACTTGATGATAGTAGCATTTCACTTTATTTTGATACTGACCAAAACTATAATAATTTCAAAAAATGAGTTTGAAGCAAAATATACTTCTGATATCGTAGAGATTATCTATTTATATAATTTTCTTTTTCGTATGGTGTGTTAAATGTCAGAAAGTTGTGCAAATGTATATGTTCAGAGACGCAACTGCCCCCCCCCTTTAAGAACAATTAACAATGTAAGGTTTTTTGGACTTTTCGATTTTTTAAGGATAAAGATTATTTTCTGACTTTTTACTTGATATATTTTCGAACCATCTTATCTAACTAATATTTTTCTTTTTTTAATATACCTATTACTATATAAGTTACTAATACAGTGCTTAAATGGCTTAACTTTCTACTCTCCTCATTTTCATGTTATGTACATATGATTATGACTACAAATAATAATAATATAATTGTGGTTTCTTTGAATACATATTGCCTTTACTATACAAAAATATTCCATTGAAAGAATATAAATAGATTTTGAATTATTTTCTCTTAATAATTACATTTTAAAAAATTATATGTTAAAAATTTTATTCTTGAACATCATAAAATATAAATATTTAAATTTGTCAAATAAATTCAATTGATTCTCGAACAAGCAAAAAATCATAATATGATTTTAAAAAATTAATTACAATGATATTTTTCCCTAAATTTAATTGATTATGTATAAGAAACATTGACTTATAAATATGTACTGATAAGTATTTATTTATAATGAAAATTAGTCAGTTATACACAGTTATAAAAAGTAGAAAATGATTACTATTAACACTTTTTGTAATTAAATATAAAGAGGGAATATTTGTTACATAGCAAGATAATTTTTCCCTTTAACACAAGATAATTTTTCCCTTTATAAACATTTTATTGAGACGTGCTCATTTGAACAGTCGTGAAAAGTAAAATACCTCTAATTTGCAAGTTGTGTGTTTGAATATCTCATACCAGTTGTCATGGAGATTAATCTTTGCTCGCTGGGTGTGTCTGCTCTTATTGGGTGACAATAGACTAGATGTGGAGATAGCTATTTCGTGATTTGTTGAAGTTCGCGCAAAAAAAATAGCATTTATAAGCTTGTACTTCGGCTGCTAGCTTTTACAAATATTATGTTTCTTTCATATTTTAATTGCTTTTAGCTATTAATGTGGAAAGTTTATTTATAAATTCGGCCAAAATAACTATGGGTAAAGATTTTAGTCAGCAAAAATACAAAAATTAATATATAAGTATCATTATGATTGTTAGACTATATTTTCTGAGAATTTGATGCTAATTTAGGAAACGCAATTAATTGCTATGAAGAATAAAATTTTGTGGATTTATTACATTGTAAAATAATGTAATATATATGATATTGTAATTTATTGCATAAATTTCGGGATAATTGTATCATTATATTTATAATTAAAAAGTTAAATAAACATATTATGCAGAACCATTATTTTTTTAGAGTTTTTTTATTTAAAAATTAAATATCATGCTGAAAAAGATTACATTTGACGAGTTCTTCGTTTTGCTAAACTTCACAAGCGAAAATGGAAAACAGAGTCACAATAAAAAATTACTTAAATAATATTATATTCTTTCAATTTCTTTACTCATTATTCAACAGGGAGTATATATATTACATAAAAAATATTCATTAAATTATTTTCTTGAAATAAAAATTGCTTTTAATTTTGTAATTTAAACTAATTTATCTTGCGAGCTTTAATGTACGTGGTTTCGATTTAAGAAAACTAAAATTACCAATAAATATAAAATTGATGATTATTTTAAATACTCTGTTTTCTGTTCTATATGGCAACGTTTAAAGAAGGCTTTTGAATAATTATTTAATTTATAAACGAGCCTATTTTTAATTTTAAATGTAAGGGTGTGTTACCATTTATAAAATTTTAATGTTAAAAGTCATTACTACCGATATATATTATACAACCTTTCTATTTATTGCACGCCTAAATCAGTTCATTAGGGAAAACACATAACATTCTCAGATCATCGTTTTCTCATGTACTAGACGCGGTTCTACCCAAAGGAAATGCACAATATTACTAGTCCTGACGTTTTAAAATTCTATGTGAAAAATTATTCATATTTTGAATGTTTCGTAAAATGGATAATTAGTTTTTGAAAAGAAATTTCTTCCTTTAACATTTGAAACCTCTAACAAATTTATGCTTATTAGTTATTAAAATAGTAAGCGAATGTGGAAAATATAAATATTCGAGGATTCAAAATAGTAATATCCATAATTTATTTATGGTGGTTATTTCTTAACGTCTCTCATACTAGAAATATCATTGGATGCAAATTTTATATTTTATTTATTCTTGCATAAGACTAAAAATTATTTTCAAGCTTCATGATGCGATACATCCACTTGCTAATTGACTAATTTCTAACTATTATTATGTGTATCTAATTGCTTTTTATATACTCTCAATGTTTTATATTATATAAATTACAAAAATTCCTTTTGAAATATTTTTAATTTAATTAAAAGTAAGTAGAGAGATAGAGCAAGAAGAGCTGATAATCTTAATGGTACATGTAAAAATACTATTTTGAAACAAAAAATTGACATAAAAATATGGCTTGGGAAAGAGTTATTAGGATTTTATAATTGATGAATATAAGACTGTCTATAGAGAAGGGGAAAAAAGACAATAGTTAAATAGGAAATCTACGAAGAGAATCAATTTATGTAATCGAGCTCTTTAGCTCTAATCATGAAAGTAGCGTGTTTCACCCGATCCATTAATGATGCACATTTTGACTTTATCATTTCTCCGTATGGATAAAAACGAAAATATAAGTTTTTTCTTTTTGCACCAGACTTGACAGCCAATTGGATTTTTTAAGGCTTTTCGTGGCATCTGCTGCATTTTTTCCTTTCACAGAACAACTTTTAATAGATAGTGGACCATACTGAAATCATCAGAAAGGAAACCTTAAATGAATAAATTTAATTTTTCAACCACCTGCTTAACTCTGATGCATCAGATGATTGGCTTTATGATGGATGATGTTGAGCTCAACCAGTGACATACCATTCATCGAAGACATCAAATTTACTTTTAAAGAACTGAAAAAAATCATAAAATGGTGTAGGCTGCGTGATTCGCAAGAATCATTAAAATGTGATGTGTAAACATTATTTGTGAAATTATACTCGCTGTCTGAAAGAAAGATCTTGCCTTTTGAGTATAAATTGTATTTTTTATGTCTGATACTCAAAAATAAACGTTCTGAAATTGTCTAGGATATAATTTATTGTGTTGCTTATAGAAATTTCTCGAACGCGTCCAATTTAATTGTCTATTTGTTATTATGGGCAGGGCTACTAGGGAATATCAGTATACTTTCAAAAAAGAAGGTTCTTTTGCTCAAACTTTTGACTTGTAGAGAATATATAGGAAATTGAAAATTTCTCTCTTTAATAATTACTAGAAAAGTTTATAGTTAGAGTTGATCTTTTAAATGTCCATTATGAAGTTAGACTGGGTAATGTTTTTTCGTACCTGTTGGTATCGAATCTTGAAAAAGACAAGAAATGCTGTTTTCAATAAAAGAGCCATCATAATTTAAGTACAATTGCGATGTAAGAGACTTTTTCGGAACTGAAGACCATTGAGGAAAAGAAATTCAAGTAAACATGAAAAAAAAGTAACACATATATGCAATGTGATAATAAAAAAAAAGTCAATATTTCACTAATAAGTTTGGGATTAAGTCTTTTAAATGTGATACAGAGAAAATTTTAAAAAATTAGGAAAACATTGCAGCTATTCACTGCTTTTTAGCTTTAAGACGTTTGTTTAAATCTTATTTGATAAAGAATGAGATATAAATACTTTTACAGAAATTACTGACAAAATCAGTCTTCAATTATTGTTTTCAGGAACGTGGAATATAAAGATAAAAAAAGAAAAGGCCGCTGTAGTTTTCATAAAGAAATACTTGGTGCTGGTAAAAGATATAATATTGTAATATATGTAGTATATATAATAATGAAGGAAACTAAATATATAAAGTGTTAACAAGAAAGTTTTTGCCGTTTTTGGTTGCTATTGAATGAAATGAGTATTCGTGTGCAAATTAGTGTATGACATGGTTTAATCAAGTGTATGACCAGTCAGTTGAGAATAGGGATATCAGTCGTTATAAAAACAGATCCACCCCTCATATTCAGCAATCGTAACTTGTTCTGTAGCGAAGAGAAATGGACGTTTCGAAGGAACATATTTAGTGTTATTTGTTTTACGACTTCAAAGTGGCCTTATCCTCTTTTCCATCAAGTCGCCGAATATGTCAAATGTTTGGGGATAGTGTCGTGAATGAATATACTGTAAGGCATTGGTTTCACAAATTAAGGTCGGGAGATTTGTTCATCTGCACCAACGCAAGATTATAGTTTATGTCTGGTGGACTTGTCGTCCAGTGGTTAAATATAAGCTGTTACCAACGGGCTAAATGCTCACTGTGGACATGTGCTTACAGAAATTGAACAAGTGCAATAGGCATTGCTATAGAAAGAACCAGCTCTGTTAGTCATAAGGGTGTATTGTTCTTGACTGATAACACAAGCCACATGTCGCGCGGGTAGCTAGGAATACCATACAGAGACTAGGTTGGGAGATTTTACACCATCCTCCTTACTTACCTGAGCTTGCACCATCAGATTATTACTTCTTCCATTCCCCTGACAATGTTCATTTTTAAAGAATAACAATCTGGAGCTATTTAATATATAATTCCATGTATAGATGAAAAAAAATTTATATTAAAATTTATTTATATTTTTTTAAGAATTATTTTAAATTTGTATTATTTTGTACTCTAAGAAATTCTCTTTTGAATGATACTAGTAGCATATTACGTCTTATTATTGAGACTCAAAAGAAATTTTTCACATAAGGTATCATTTCGCAAGGAAAATAAGTCTAGTTAATTTCTTAAAAATAAAAAAGTCCTAGATTAATTAAAAGTTTCTAAGTTAAGACAATAAAGAGATTGCTTCTAAAGTACTTATCTTACAATTTTTTTGCCATATACTCAAGCTTAATTTCATTAAGACTTTCAATAAATTAATCAACGCGGTTCTATTTTGATTGTCATCTATTTTTACTTTTGAATCATCAGAATAAAAAAAAAGAGGGCAATGAAATTTTTCTTATACAACGAAATCTAAAGTGCAATTGTTATTCCTCTTATTGCTATAAATAATATTCTTGTTCTTAATATGATCACTGAATATTTGTCTTGAATTGAATTCAGAATGACTACGAAATGAAATGAAACATATATCAGAATGTGACCGGTGTCTAACATGAAATAGAGGCTATATTTCATTTTGAAATTTTGACTATGGCATTTATTATTAATTTAAGCCTGAATTAATGTTGGTTTGAACTTACTTTAAAATTATTTCTTCTGCGATGTGTAATTAGCTTAAAAGATGTGACACCGTTCCATAGCTTTGCTTCAAGAAAGAAAATGTGTGGTTATTGTCTTCATACCCCCTTAAAATTGCCATCTATATATATACACTAAGGGTGGAACAAGAAGTTGTGACATCTTAACATTTAATAACCTCGTAATTGAAGGGAATTTTTTAGTGTTTCCACAATTAAATTATTTTTAATTAATCTATGTGTTAAACTTCATTTCGTGATGTAAAATAATATTTTGAACAAAGCTAAATAAATAGTAAATGTGTATCTAACTCTTAATGATTTCTCAAACAATAAGAAAAAATACAGAAATAGTAAATACTGTGAAAAAAATAATAAATATCGTTATTTTTTCCGAAAACTAAATACACGTTTTCTATTGGACTCCACGATTTGCTGGTTCTGGTTTTATTATATTACAAATATTAAATATCTAATTAAATTTAATAATGTAATTATTTACAATACTCTCTTTACATACAAAATTAAGTACCTCACAAAACTCATTCTTCTTAAGTAGAAAAATAATAATTGATTTTACACTTAAATTAATAAATATAAATTTTAAATTAATATTTTTTTAAATGTTATATCAAAAAAGGATATTTGGCATATATTACATTATTTTCGTTTAAGTATTTCTGATTTTTGTGATAATATTTACATCAGTTTCAGAAAATGTTTAAGAATTTTAAATGTAAACACACAGTTGCTTAATGATCTTATTCAATTTTTTGCTAATGTATTATATATGTAATACTGAAACTATTACATTTCATTTTTTTAGGGAAATATACAACAAATAAATAATATTTTTATCTTGCAAACAGTAAAAACAAAATCCATAGAAAGAAAAATATTTTTGGACAAATTTCCTCGTCGGAGAGTTAACACAAGTGATTTTAACTTTTTCAGCGATAGCGGCACTTTGGTTATGTACCCTTCTGACGACGATCTGCATGTGTTTCAGATAAATGCCTCCGCCTATTATCTTGGCGACCTGAAAATGACACGGTGTCGAAAGTCGTGGCGAAAGATAACTCCGGCGAAAAGAAAAGAAAAAACATCCCTGGAAAAAGCGACAGAAACCAGTGCCAAATGCGGCGGGGTCGGCGGTTATTGGTGACTAAGCGACGCTTCTCTACATTGTAATTAGGGCAGATGGGGTGTCACGGAATGAAAGCTGCTGCAAAATTAAATGCCCTGATTAATGATCGATATTCTTCTTTGTGTCGGAGAAAGTTAACTACTTTCAGAGACTTCTAGTGATGGCGCTTGTTTTCATCCTCACTCGAACATTGTTATTGCACTAGTTTTGTTCCCTGCTTCTCGGTTGCATTGTCCTGGTGGACCTTGACCTATTTTCTTAACTTGACCTATCATAGAATAGCTTTAAACTTTACTTAAAAGTATGAATTTATACAGATGGTTTACAATTATTGCATAGCTATTTGCCAATTGTTCTTCAAATGGTGGAATTGATTATTACTAAATTAATGTAGAACAATGGTAGGGTTTTTTTTTCGGAATAGGTTATTCATAAACTTACTCTCTTTCTACATTTTTTTATACCTAATAATTACCATATTTGAGCTAAAATAAATTCAAAATTAGCTTATGAATTGAAAAATTAGAACTAAGAACTAACATACATTAAACCATAAAATAAATTGACTGATATTTATCCCTTTATATTCCTTTGAATTTCTAGTATCTAAATCCTGAAAGAAATATTTAACATTTAAGTGTAAATATGCATCAAGTGTTATTTTTAATTTAACTTAATTTTTTTACTGTACTTTCAAATAAAATTTTACTTCATCACGTTTTAACTACAAATTTAAATGAATTTTAGTTTTGTGAAATGCATTTTTTTTTTGTTACTAAACACGCTATCCATCTTTTTCTTACTGAGCAAAAGCATTAAGGAATAATTAAAACGCTCATAAAAATTGTTTTCCTTTAAGAATTTTTTCCTAAAAACTAATGCGAGCTGATTGAGATATAAAAAGTGATTCACAAATTACTTAATCTTAAATTATTTAAATTTAATTCAATGAAATTTTCTTTCGAAATCGCAGACGTTTTTAAGTGGCCAATGTTCTATTGAAAGATTAGAATATGTGATAAGCGTTACTTACTATATGTAAATTTATTGATCGTAACTGTGCATTTTCCGTTCCATTTGCACTATGTAAGCCGTCATCAGATAAGCATATGCGATTCCCTTATGAGGTATAGTAAAGTAAAATAATAAATGCCTTTAATGATTGGTGAAAATTAATCATCAGATTTAACTGATCATTGAATTCATATTTTTCGGTACACAGGAACGAGTAGTAAATCTCTACAGGCGCGTAAGTCAAATTCGATCATCATAAGTAATGATAAAATTTTCAGATAAAGCTCAGATTGATTATTTTAAATGTATTGTACTCGGAACTGTTGAGGTCACCAGAAAATCAATCGGTTGCGCCCTCCAAAACTCCTTCCCTAACGTCCATCCTATTTGAGCAAATCTATTTTTGCTGATTAAATAATGCAACCAATTAGCCAGGTTGATTTCAATGTATAGGAATCAATAAGATTTTATTAGATTGATTGCGCTGATAGAGAACAATCTAACAGCTATTGATTGAGGTAAATTATTTGAATGTCTGTCTAGAATAGAGCCTCTTAGGAGAGGGAATTTTTTATGAAACAAATTCGGGTGTTTCTAATAGAAAAACCCAGGATATTTCCAAACATCTACCCCGAAAAGATAAGCTTTTAAGCTAGGAAAGCAACAATCTACTTTTCCAGTTCAATAATGGTTAAAATCCAGCTCCAAGGAAGCTTAAAATTTTAGTTTTAAGTTTATTCATTGCATATGAAATGATATAATATTCGATGGAAATTCGTTCTATATCCAATATAACGATTCTTTTAATTAATGCTATTTATCATTATGAAAAGTGTGTAAATGCTGTATGTTAAAAATGCCAAAATTTATGCCATAGATTAATGCTCCTAAAAAATTAATGGTATTTACCATTATGTAAGACTTTTTAATGTAGAAACGAAAATATTGAAAATAATGCATGAAATTTTTTTAAAAATTACTAATCGTTATAACAAACAATTAATTTACAATTTCATCAAGCTTATTTTTTTAATATGTACTTGAATAAAATTATAATGTAATATATTCTATAGGTAAATTTTAAATAAATTAAATAAAAAAAAATGGAAATCCCACAAACGTTAAACTTTTAATTAAAATAAAAGAACTCTTTTAAAATATAAACCAAATAACAATTCTAATCAAGTGAGGTTTCTTTTAATTAAAATGATAAAGAAATAGAATTTCTCTCTCTTTAATGAAATTAAGACAGTTTTCTTTTTTTCAGGTAAAGATATTTATTATTTGAACGGACTATTATTTAATTATTAATTAAATTAATTCATGAAATAAATTTAGAAGAACCATTTTTTTTTTCGCAACAAATAAGTAAGAGATAGAAATAAGTTGAAGGAAATAACTAATATCTTGAGTTACCTTTAATGAAAGCAGTGATATTTTTAGAGTAATGAGGAGTTTTAAATATAGAAAATACTAACTGGACCTGTACAAGCTTTTAAACAATTTCAAATTTTCCCAAAAGCACTCTTCGTGCTTAATTCTTCGAAGGACCTTTTTAGTACTTTAAGCTCAACGAGATCTTCTCGTCTGAACTTATTCATATGCAAGTACAGAGGTAATAAACTTCTTAGAGCTTCCGTTTCAGATAAATTTTCTCTTTTACAAAGAGGTTTAAGACAGGGGGAAATAAGCTTAAATGCAGTCAACTTCTTTGAAATCTTTAGCATAAGCAGTCACGATTTGCCATCTGAAGTCATAACTGAAGTTCGGTTATTTTAACAATTTCATGCAAGTCATACCCATAAAATATCGCAAACCATAGTATGTTTTTGAAATTCGGCTTACTGTTACTTAGTGTTGCAAAATAACTGGGGAATTGAAAAAAATACAACTAATATAAAATAATTACTTTATTTTCAATGACTGATTGAAATTAATTGGATTTGCTGGTTTAATAAAGTTGCTGTATTTTAGTTATTAGTACGGCCAGCTGATGGCTGAGTGGTTAGCGTTCCTGACTCCTAAACTATTAGTTCCGGGATCTAATCCTTTTCGGGTATGGATGCTCCTTTCTCTCTATCCTCATACTTTCTTCTGTGATGATGAATGAATGTGGACCACCCTAAAAACGAGTTTGTGGTGGTGTGACTTGGGTCTGCTACTTGCCTCCGTAACTTGATGTCTGTCAGGTGCCCTCCTGGTAACGATAAAAGAGTAGCAGTTTTCGGATTTGTTGTGGCAGATTAGTTACCCGGTGTCCGCCGTTCAAAAAAAAATGTATCAGTACTAGAAATTAGAAATCCTTGTTAAATTCAAATTCATTTGTTTCGCTAAGAATGAAGAAAATATGTGTGCATGCTTACGTCCACAACTTTTGTTATTAGAAATAATTTACTTTGGTTGAAACCAAGTAGAGAAATAAACTTGGTTAATATTTCCTATTTCTAATATTACTGGCAGAGATCTGCCATACATTTGATTTAACTAATTCGTTATTACTCGAAAATATACTACAATTCTTAATAACTATATTTTCTTTTTTATTTTAACTATAATTATATTTATAATTACTTAATTAATGAAATATTTTATGGATAAAATTGATTTGATTGAATACACTGTACTTTCTAACACATTCTTAATATGCGAATAAAATCAAGTGAAAATAGTGCAACATAAATTAGTTTTTAATGTAACATATTGAAAATTCAATAAAAATAGATAATTTTATTAACGTTTACAAAATCGAAAATGTTAATGATTTTCTTGGTCATTATTCAATTTTTTCGACTTATAAAGTTACATTTGTGATTTACTTTTAATATGCATGCTGATTTCAGTTTGTGTAAATTTATCGAATTTGTACTTTCAGTTGATAGACAAATTGCTTTTTCTATGAGAACAAAAGTAGTAATCACACGCAGCATTTAATACTCAATGCATTGCAAATAAATAATACCAAAGTTAGCTCGAAATTCTTTGAAAAATAAGCGATATACGTTTTCTAATTTTTCAACGTTTTATAAAAATGATGCAAACTTTTTCTAATTTCTTAGAACGCAAAAGAATATTTAGACATAGAAAACGATGGAAAATATGAAAAAATAAAATTATTTTGTTTCATACTCTCCTAAATATTTTGTTTGTTCTAATCGCAAAATTCTTACAACTGTTTATAACTTTACACTTTAAGACTTTTTAAACTTTATAATTAAACTATATTGCATAGTTTATTAAATGATAACGTTATTCATAATAAAGAAATAAAATAGGAGACATTCATATCAAAATATATAGAAATTACTTAATTTTATGAAAGATTTCAATTTGTAATTGCGAATTCGAATATAAAATTGCAGATATGATGTTGAATAATTAGGATGAAATCTTTAAACCTGTTACTTATTCTAAGAAGTTAAAAAGTGTAGTGCTTATAAAAATTTGAATTTTTCTTCTTGATTTAAATGCTGTATTTTATACCAAATGAGCTATATATGAAAATGCTGTTAAAACTACAAATGAACATTATTTGAAAATATAACATTTTATTATCTAAAATAAATTATTATTCAATTCACATAAACTAATAAGAATATTCTTACTTAGAAGTAAACCGCCAACTACTATCATTTTTTATTTTTATTATCTAAATTCAATGTATTTTTTATAATTTAAAAATTATTTAAGTACATTTCCTCTTTTACGTTTTAATAAAGATTGTAAAAATAGTCTTTAATAATTTTTATAATTATTTTAATATGTTTCTCACATGTATTTTGAAGATTTAGTAAGGTTCTTTTCTTGACACATTTTACTGCCAAATAGTTTTCTTAAGAATTAACGAATTATTATATATATATATATATATATATATATATATATATATATATATATAT
>JAPDSC010035603.1:112046-147563 GCA_026290005.1 Latrodectus geometricus
TATATATATATATATATATATATATATATATATATATATATATATATTGAGAATTATTATTAAAAATTGTGCATTTTTTATTAAAAATAAATTTAATATTTCAGATGCAAGTTATAATAATTGATATTAATTTATAATATTTTCTGTTAATCTTTATTTCAGTTAAAATTCAATTAATTTAACTGAAATAAAAATATTATATAAATTATTTCAATTAAAACTCAATTAATTATTAATTATGTTAATAATTAATTGAAAAAAAGTAATAGTAGTTAATTATTTGCATTTAAAATTTAGTAAATTATATATAGGACGCATTCGCGTATCGTCGTATTTAATTATAAAAGCAAGGCTGACAATGTTTTCATTAAAAATATATATAAATATAGAAAACCAACAAATATTATCTATTACATTTTTAATGAAAAATTTTAATAAAAGGCAATAGTTTACTAAAATTATAAATAACTTTAACTACCGAATGCAAATGGAAATATTAAAATCACAGATAAATTAATTAATTTAAATATTTTTACCAGTTTGACTTTATTAATTAGATAAGATTATTTCTCTAAGGTGTTACAAAACACTCATACATTAAGTCATTTTTATTTAAACTAGTTGTTTTTATAAGGTCAAATTATCTGAATAATTAAAAAATAATCCAAGATATTTTTTAACTTTTCTAAAAATATCGTGAAAATAAAAAAATTCTGTTAATTAACAAAAAAGAATAATATTTTTCTCTCTAATTGCATTTCTAATGAATTTCCTTCAAACATTATTACAAAATTAGAGTAAATAAAGTTTTAAGGAAATAATTGCTTTTTTATTATGTCGTTAATGCCATCTTTGATGAAAGTATGTATAAAATGAGAAAAACACTTTATAAAAAGAAAAATATTTTAAAACATGTCTAAGACTTATGCACATTAGGGAAGAAACTCGGAGGTAATCGAAATTCGTGAAAAGGTTAATTAGCAATTTCTTCTGAAAAAATTATGAGAATGAAGAAATTTAAAAAGGTGCTCTTAGAACAGTAATTTAATATTTTAAAATTTAAATATGGTATTATATTAAGAAAAATATGAGCACTCATTTTTTTAAATCCTATCCTTATTAAAATATTTTGGAAAATTTTATCTATTGGTAAATAAAGGAAGGTAATTAATTATTTTTAAATTGTCAGCATTTTGAGCAGGTTTGATCAGATTTATAACCATTTACATACCTATAGTTGTTTTATGTTATATATATATATATATATATATATATATATATATATATATATATATATATATATATACAATGTATTTAACAAAATCCTGACTAAATTCTTTATTTACATTATTGACGGTCATATATTTTATTCGTTTGGTAATTTTCTTAAAACTGAAATGAGAAAATTACGTCAGTTACAAAATTCAAAGAATAATTTGCTATTTGATTTTTTTATTACGCGTATGTGCATGCGTGCGTACACTGCTGGCCATCCGAAATGCATCATGCTAAAGAAAGCATGGAAATTTGCATAATGAAGCATGGTGTTTGCAGCGATGGATATGCAAGTCTGTGGTATTTCAATTCATACCTATATCACATACGACTATAATGCTACCTGCAAGCATTATATAAAGAAGATATTGCTGATTTGAAGTATGGCAACTGTTACTTCGGTTTATGTATTAAATTAATTACAGCTGTTGCAATCAAAATTTCGAAAAATAAACATCCCGATGTAAATTTTATTCTATTCTATTCGGCATTTTAAGTAATGCTGTTCTTAGAATACTTTTTTTTCTCTGTTTTTTTATATTATGCATATGAGTGTTAAAGCTTTTTAACTATACCTCGTAAACATCGAGCTTCTTTCGAGCAAGTTTCTGATTTCGACAGAGGAAGAATAGAGGCCAATGGAGATTACGGATTATCCTTTAGGGAAATCGGTGACCCTGTTAGATGACCAATCAACTGTGACGAGGATCTGTAATTGTTGGATGCTGGTGGGACCGATTACACCCACCTGTTAGAATCATTGCTCGTGATGACATACATAGTGTAAGCATGGCAGTCAAACAGTTATCGCTCTAGCTTTCGGTTCAACTGTTAGTGGATTCGAATCTCACATTGGGTTTGAATGTTCGTACTTGTTCTGAATCTCATTTAAAATGTAGGTTCCGGTCTAATTAGCCTTTGTGGGCAAAAAATGACCATTGAGCGACTAATAAACCATACGACAGTGACAGAGTGCTCATCCACATCACGAAACATAGCGCGACAGATTAAGTATGTTACTTTTCATTCGGTATCTCTCGTACAATTTGACGTCGTTATCAAATGCGTTTAATGTTGCAAAGCATTTATTGCTTCGTTTAACCTTGAATCAAAACCACAATCATATGCGCCGTGAGTAGTGCAATGAATGGTAGTGACACAAATAGTGGGTCCCTCAACCTTCTAATACGTATTGCTGTACATTCAACAGTCAGGAAAATATATTGGTACCACAACAACACTGAACAACCGTGCTACATCTCGGATGTTAGAGTCAATGATATTCCCATACTTTCAGCACTTGCCATCAACCATATTCCAAAAGGATAATGCGCGACCATACGTGGCGTGCAATTCTTAAGAGTTCTTTAACAATCAAATTAAATTGTTTATTTGGCTTGCTTTTTTTCCAATCTATCATCTATTGAAAGTGTGTGCTCCAAGCTTGCAAAAATGTATTCTCGGAATACACTAACCATGGCTACAACAGATCAACTTTGACAATATATGAAGGCCCCGTGTGGACTACTATACCCGAAGGATCTAAAACTTCTTTGATTCTTTACCAAGACGTGTAGCGGATGCTATATTCAATGTTGGCTGCTTTTCGTCATCATCCTTGTTTTACAAAAAGTTGTAATTTCAATTGTTTGATCACTTTTTATAATCTGTCAAATGAATTCTGTTCTGATGTGTCTGGTATTTCTTAATGTCTGCAGTATATATATATATATATATATATATATATATACTTCGTCGAATATGAACGCAAACCATTCCATCTCAGCTTGCAGGTGTCATAGTTAAACATATACAAAGTGTCCTTTGCACTAGTTGTCCTTTGTTATTAAGTTCAAGTATTTAAATTTGTAGTGAACAGTGGAAGTAGACATTAGAATGTTATGACATTGTTGTTTGCGGTGAATCGTGTTTTAATTCTACAATTATTAGATTAGTGATTGCATTTATTAGAATAGTGATTGCACAATAATAGTGCACTAAGTGTTACATTTTTGAGATTTTGCAGCTGGTTTTATTTTTTTAGATTTTGTCTCGATTAAGCAGAATAATATATTCCCTCATGTAATTTATATCAAAGGTTTCTTTTTCATCAACGAACTGCATTGGCCTATTTGCTTTTCATATCTTCCTAATAACATGTTCTAGTCATTCATTAGAGAATGAATGGTTCAATATATCTGTAGATACAATTGATCAGTTTATACTCTACGTGGAATCAGCCATTCCCAAACATTTATTTATCCAACTACTGAGCTTAAATAACTTTTATTTTAAGTCGAGAAAATGACACATATTAATAATTTTGTCCTTTTTCTGTTTTTTCAAAATTCTGTGTTTCTAATCTATTAACATTTTATTGGACTACAATCGTCAGAGGGAAAGATGTCTGGTTAAATTTCAGATCCTTGAAAATTTTCCAGGTTTTAGTTTGATATCTCACATTTTTCTTGATGTTGCACTATACTTTAATGTATTTAACATTTTAAGTTCTATTTATAAAAAATATGGTTTCAAGAAAGGAAATAGAAACTCTCTATTTCAAAATTTTATTAATAACGAAATAGAAAATACTTTCATAGCATATTTTATTATATAATACTGTTCTATAATACTAACTGTGATACAGTTCTGTTGTCTTTGATATATGAAATGCAATTTTATTTTTAGTTTTTCATCTATAGAAATATAAATAGTTTAAATGGGGAAAAAATCGAAATTTATGTCCGCCACAATTTTCCGAAAAGGAAATTTGCTTCTTTTTGAAACATGTGGGAAAATTAATGGTGGAAACTGCACTAAAAAATTATATTTTTATCCTCAAATGACTGGATAGATATCGTAAAATACCTAGACGTAAAAAATAAACTCATAAAATCTCTATAACAAAAATTTAATTTAAAAGGATTTAGTAAATTTTGGAAGAAATCACAAAAAATATAAATTTCAATTTTCTGTTGAATCTCCGTTTAACTTAGCGAATAACTGCATTTGCTCGCTATTCCCAATATAGTTTATAGCTATATACTCAAAGAATATTAAAGAGAGATCGAATATATTTTGTATCTCTTTGTAATTTTTAAGCTATTGTTATTCCATTTAATTTGTTCCATTTTAAAACATTTTATTTATTCGTATTGAAAAAATTTTTTATATGGCTTCATATTTTTTTTTTTAATTTTTATTTTATTTTTTTATTTTATATGCATTTATTCGGTATAAATTATCCACATGCCATTCTTCAAAACAAAATAATAAGGAATCCATTCATATACATTACAAAATATTACATCAAAGAAGAAAGAAATTACTAGAAATAAATATATTTTAAACAAAAATTTCCTACACTCTCCGTACAACAGATTTATTTTTAATTATGAAGAAGAAAACTATGGAACGCGACAAATTTCCCTGCGGATGTGCTGAAGTTGAATATGCGAAAATTTCAAAAAGTGCATTGTTCTTTAATTTCCATGCAATAAATTGCTTTCAGTTATTGAAATTCAATAAGCTTATGTTTTGTAGCTTTACCGTATATTGCAACAAATTAAACAAGTGTGCAAATGACCGTTTTTTTATAATTAATAATAATTTTTTCGTATAAATTATCATGATATTATCAAGGATTCACTCAAGAAAAAGCAATACTATACTGTATATCTATCATTCTTACTGCATATATAATCTCTTGAATTCAAAACAAAACTTTGTCGTAATTGTACAAGTTAGTCTATGATTGAATTCTGAACAACTAAATTAGGACAAATGTGTCATTTAATTTTTCATTGATAGAAATTAATTTCAAATGAATTCATTTTCTGTGCCATTCAAATATGGGAACTATAATCTGGTTTCCAATGATATTTTCAATCTTTTAGTGGCATATATCTTTGATGCAATGCAGTACATCTAATTCTTTAGATCTTTAAAGCATGTTTGGAATGCTGGGAAACAAATGCAACTTGTTTTCCACATCAAAGAAATAATAGTTGTCCAGAAATTCAATAGATGGCGTTTCGTATATATAAAGTATTAACAAAATGATAGTCATTGTATGACACTAATAGGTAAAAAAATGTTCTTAATATAAACATTTTTTTTTTCAATATTTTGCTCCAAAAATATTAAAACTCATTAAAAGTATTAAAAGATGTTTAAAAATTATTGTTTGATATTTTCATTTTTATTCGAAATATAATGTGACGAACTTCCATTATTTTTTCCAATCATACGTTTCACTTTTCATTTTTTTAAGGTATTCTTTTAATTAAAAGTTTCATTGACAATATATATATATATATATATATATATATATATATATATATTTATTTAGATATCTTAATTCTGTTTCGTGATTTCAGAATTTTAGTAACAAAAAAGTTTAATTAATGAAAGCTTTCAATTATTTACTTTCATTTAAGATTGCCGATTAAAATATATTGGTTAATGATTTTCTAATAATCTCTTCCTTTCTGACTAATCAATAGAAAAAAGTTCTTCATTATCATTGCCACTTTTTTTAGATAATGGAATCTTTTTAATGCCTTTCCAATCGCTATTCTTCCTATCACATATCAGCGGGGCAAAAAAAAAAAATTGAATGAGAGCATCTAACAAGTAAATTTTTTTCTCATTCTAAAACTTGATAAAAATGTAATCAAAGCTCTTTTTTGCATCTAGTAAAGAAAACAACAAAAACTATCTTCTCCGCAAATTTAATTATTTCTTCACGTAGAATCGAGCAGAATACCAATAACAGATTTTTTTTTCTAAATTGAAGATTTGAAGTGAAGTGAAGGAATGAAGTTTATTGAAGTAAAACGATAAAGTTGGTTTGCCGAATGCAGTGACTACTCCAAATTGCACTTAAATTTGTTTTACTTGTCGTCATAGCTCATTTAATCTGCCAATAAAGTGTCATATACTCGAAAACTGATGACCCTCGCTACTTCTGCTTTGTGACTTAGATAAGATGTTTCTTTTTTAGGTGTACATTTATTGGCAGATATTAGGAAGAAAAATTGTATCTAATTTTCATGTTTTATCGCCATTTGTAATGGAGTAACTTAAGTGTTTGCTTTTCACCTTTCTTTTATAACTATTCCTTTACAAGCTGCATTTGTTTCCTTTAATTTCACTTTATTTGAATAAATATAAAATGTAAAATAAAAATCATTTTTAACGAAATTAATTATTTAATTTCTTGTCAGTTGTTAGAATAAATTCTTCGTGAGCTCAGAAAAGTATTTTAAACTTTCTATTATATAAGTACTTTATTTGGAAATACTGTGGGTACTTGATCTAGACCTCAATGTTTAAAAGTTAGCACATATCGACAAGCTTAAATATTGTCGCAAAAAATATGACCTTTGAATTTCATTACTTTTTGGAAAAATCGGATACTTGACACTTTATCTCTAAGAAACTATTAAATTGTGTTGTCCATTTCAGTGCATCGAATCTGGGTGTTATAAAAATAAATTTTTTTTTATACTCATTTTGAAAAAAAATTGTGTATTTTGAGTTGATATAAATTTGAAAAGACACTCTTTAAAAATTGCTTTGATATTTGTAACTACGTAGTTTTTATAAGGTATCTATCAACAAAAAAAAGTATATTTTTGTCTTTTGGTCTTTGATATATATACATTATATTTAACAAACTCTCTTCGTATATTATGTTAAGTTTTAATTTGTGTTCTGCGAGTAAATGCTTGAAATATTTTAGATTAAAATAAAACAAAGATGACAATTTAATTCAAATTAATGGTGGTTTTCTAACTTTTTCATTGCAAGACATAAATAAGTATTGTTTTAACCTAAACCTAGCCTAATTATTAAGATGGTGTACATTTTAAATTCAATATGCGTTATTTGTATTTTTATTTTTTAAAATCCTAGTAGCTGTCATTTTAATCAATTTTGAGCATAATAGTGTGTGTTTGTTTTGTTTTGTTACTGGACAATATTTATTCTTTATTCCTTTTCCTTTTTAGAATGTTTTAGTGGTAAAAATGTTCTTTTCTCATAATTAATAAGTATCTTACGTAGACTAAAACAAATTCCTAATTATCATAATGAAAAAACGATGATTAAGAATTCACATAAATCATAACTTACATTGATTGATAATTTTCCCATTTGTGTTTTACACCAAATTTCTGATATGTCTCTAATATCTGAAAAAATAAAATTTAATTCTTAAATGTTAATATGCATCAACTGTTAATTTTAATTTATCACTTTGTATCGGTACAACATTTTCAAATATTTTATTTCATCACGTTTTAACTGCATATTTAATTCAGTTGTGAAATACATTTTTTTTTTTCAATTAATGAACACGCTATCCAGTTTTTTTCATATTTAGTGAAAGTGTTAAGGACTAATTAAAGCTCTCATAAATTGTTGACTCAAGCTCTTAAATGAAATTTTTCCATAAAAACTATAGAGAGTTAATTGAGTTATAAAAAAATTCAGAAACTATTTAGGCTTAAAGTATTTAGATTTAATTAGTTTTATTAAACTATGATGAGCGAATTTTCATAACTTCTAATTATTTTCAGAAGAAAAAACCTATTAAAAATTTAATATTTTTTAAGCTTATTGATATCAATATTTCTAAAAAGAAAAATTATTTTATTAGTAATTTTCTTTAAGAGATAAAAAATTATTTTGTCTGTGATCTTTGTGAAAAAATTATTTTATGCATACCCTTCACGCTTTAATGCATTTGTATGCGTGTATTTATAACCATGTAAAAAATTCTGTAAACTAGATATAAATGATGATATTTTGAACTTATTAAAAAATTTTTGGATTATTTTTCTTTCATACATATCGTAATAAAAGGAATAGATATTGATAAAATTGTTAGAGAATAAACTAGAAAATGTTACTGTGGGTGTGGCCATTCAACACATAGAAATAAAATATTTTTAACTCAATTCTCTATTTAATATTTGATTTCGAAAAATTTTAAGTTGCGTAAAAAATTTTATTAAATTTTACAATTTACTAACACAATACCCTTTTACCATTATATTCATTTTAACATAAATTTTTTTACTAGACTAGTTACGAAAATTTTCAGTTTTTAGTATTCAATATTTTTCCCTTTAGACTTTGCTTTAAAAAAACACTTTAATTTATTAATTTTTAATGTTGCACTCTATGATTTTATTGTACTTGTTTAATTCTAAATTTTTTATTTCAAAATATTAGCCAGTGTTTAAAATTAATATTTACTACTTCAAAATTAAATTTAGTTATTTAAAGCCGAATCCATTAAGCTCCAGCGATTAATTTTACACTTTTTCCAATCGCGTAAGATAATGAACACATTTGTTAATGTACACTTAATTCTATGTAGCTTAATTATAGGAATGCTAAGAGTACAAGCTTCTGGGTTTGATCCTAGCAATGGTACAGTGAAGGGGAGTGGGGTAAGGGATGTATTGTGTCCCGAGCACCTCTCGGTAAGAGGCGCTGACTAGTAGCAAAAAAAACGAAAACTTTTCTGAAAGTTTAAATTTATTTTATCAAAATATTAAGTTTAATCTTGCAAATACATTTTAAATGTTATAATTATTATGTCATGTTGATAAAACCTTCGAAGCCTAAAAGAGACAAGTGAACTAATAGAAAACTTATATAACCTACAAAAATTTCTCTTGGAATAAAATGATTGAATGTGTATAAAGTATTTCACATAATTTCATATCATTATAAATGTCTTAATAATTTACTTTTATAATTTCAATTATTATAAATATGTAAGTTAACTATTACTCAATATGTAAGTTCACTTTTACTCAGTGCAATTTCGATTAAATAACATAAATATATGAAAACGGGATTACAGTATCGTTAATCATGCCAGTTAGTTTTGCAGAACACCTAGATTACTATAATACATGTTCAATACTTTCGTAAGAAAAAATAAATTAGGTATAATAGGAATTTAAATACATAATTGCTTTCAATAGCTTAAGGTTTTAATGAATCTGAATTTGGATAATAGAGATTTAAAGCTTTAGAAATTTTCATTTCAAAGAAAAAATAATTAATGTTCCATCAAAAAAAATTATTTTGCCTTTAAATTTTTTTTTATTTGCTGATTAAATTAATTATTGCATCTCTTTCTTACCCTGCAAAGAAGACATACGAGAAAGATGAAATGAAAAATGTCAAAGCAAATAAAAAATCATTGGTTAATTTTCGATATAAAGCGAAAATGAAATAATAGTTGTTATTGAGATTTAAAATAAAAATTATTATGCATCGCCGCATAGGGAAGAAAAACTGTGTCTTTAACACGAGCTTAGGCTAGTTGTCAGGTTATACTCCTGTGAAAATTTTCTCTGAAACCTGTTTTTCATTAACTGTTCCCTTTGTCCGAAATATGTGTTTAGCAGTAGACTGGCGAACGAAAGGGGGGGGGGCAAAATGGCTCTGTCATTTCTAGGGTTGAGAACTGTTTTCCTGGAAACGAAATGAGGGACAACGGTGGAAATCGAAAATTACCTCCAAATTTTAGAAAAATACATACTTTCTTTAATTTTGTTAAATTTTTTATAAGGTTAGTAAATTATTCTCAAATATCGCTAATTTAACTCATTGTTCGTTTTTAGCGAATGGCATTATTTCGTTAAAAACAATGGACTTTGATTCTAAAATATTGAATGAGTTTTGTTTTCTGTCTACTAAGTATTCTTTACATTTTGCTTATTTAACAGCAATTCTTTTCTAATATGAATATTTATTAACATGTATCTATCGTCTTGAAGTTTAAAATCAAATTGCTTATTACATAAAATTAATTTGAAATCAGTCTTTTAAATTTTCAGTTTTTATTTCATATTTTATATATTTATATTTGTTGCTACTTTATTTTTTGGCTCTTTATATTAAAAAATTCATTTTTTAAACCCCGTATTAATTATGCTCACTACGGCCTGGATTCTGAATATTGAATAACACTGTTGTAGAATGGAAAAAGTGTGTTTCTTGTATGCAATCTTCATATACATTTCTCGGGGTGCATGTTAGTAGTTTTCCAGGTTTTCTCTCTTTTAAAATGTGAATAGGAATTTTTATCATGAAATATCTTCTGGAAAAGCAAAAAGGCCGCTGGTATTCAAATGCCATCGAATTTTTGACTTCCAGGTGGACCTTCAGTTATTTGGCCTCTAATTGGTGTCACACTTAATTGGATAGCCATGGATAATTAGTTGGATTACGCTCTTCGAAGTTTTATCTATCTGGCTCAGTCAGGGAGTTAGATCTGATGTTTTTAATGTCAGCTTTCATATATGTCGTGGTGGGGTGTTCGGAAGTTTACCGGGTTTCCTCATTTATAACATGAATACATACCAGTTCTTACGTAAAGCCCTATGCGTGGTCTATTAATTCGTGTAGGACATTCCACAATAGTGAATCTTAAAATGCCTTATTATAGCTTTCAATTATAATACAGTCCATTAAATTTTATCAAATGTGCACTAACGATAAATCGTTATTGCTTGGTAACACAGAATACTAACATTGTATATTTTTAGTAGTGCTGTATTTGCTCTCATAAGCAATTTCGTATTATATATATATATTAATATTATGAACTAAATATTTAGTTGCAAATTTTTATGTTTGATCACTTGAATATATAATAATTAATTCCTGTGAAATTGTTTCCTTTTCGTAGGATTTGCAAATGAATTTCATTTCTGAGTTTTAAAAAAATGTGATATTTTTGTTAAATTATGTTTAAAATATTTGCCAATTTTAATTAATTTGATCAAAGTGGACGGGTATTTCATTATATGTTAAGATAAATTTATTTTGATCCTAAAATGTTTATTTCACTAAAGTTGGACTAATACAACATTAAGAAATTATTCTGAGTTATGAAAGTTAACTTCAACAATCACAATTTTATTTAAGTTAATCCTTTATGAATTTTTTCTGCCATAATTCTACACTAGAATATTTTTCTTATTTTATGTGTCATTTTTGCCTATTCAGAGTTTTATGTTCATGTGTATTTAATTTTATAAAAAAGTGTATTGAATTAAAATATTTTGTATATGACGATTCATGCGTTAGTCTCAGTATTTTAAAAATTTTTTACAATACTGTAAATTGAAAATGTATATGTTAATATGCTATGTATTGATATAGTATTCACGTATCATACATTTTCTTAAAACTATTTTTATTTATGTAATTATTTAAACAAATGAAAAAATTTAGTTGTTTCTTTTATAACTAAATATCTTGTTTCTTTTATATCAAATATCTTTTACAAATGTATTGCATATATTTGTAAAAGATATTTGTTAAAATATTTATAATATTATATATTTAACGTGAACATTCTTTTTTAACATAAATTAATAAATAAAAGAATAAAAAGCTTATTAGAAGAAACTAAAAAAATGGAATAATTTTGATTGGAAGCTAAAATATTTGATACAAAAATTTAAAAGCTTAGAAAATCGCTTTGTTAAAGAAACAATATATTTCTTAATATCAATAAAATATCACGGTTGTTTTAAAATACTTCTTTTAGTTTTAAAAAAAGCTTTTTCTCAGAACAAGTAAAATGATGGCATCAGTGGCAGTTTTAGATACCAATATTTATATTAAATCTGTTCGAAAATATGTTTGAAAAATTAGGAAGATATCCACTATGAGATTATCTCATAGGTATGCAAAATATTACTACCACTAATACATGAT
Source organism: Latrodectus geometricus (assembly GCA_026290005.1). Classification (NCBI taxonomy): domain Eukaryota; kingdom Metazoa; phylum Arthropoda; class Arachnida; order Araneae; family Theridiidae; genus Latrodectus; species Latrodectus geometricus. The sequence continues at coordinate 124,080 of JAPDSC010035603.1, forward strand.
TCGCTAAAGGTTGAATGGTAGGTAAACTATTCTTGAATGTAAAGTTTTAAAAGTAATAAATCGAGGCAAATAAATAATAAATTTAATTTTTTTGTCTATTTCCTCAAAAAAGAACAAGAGAAAATCCAACAACCTACTTATCTAAAGTTTTCTAGATGCTTCTAGGCAGACTTTCTTGAAGCTTTCTATGTTAAAAATATTTCAGAGTACAGAAAAGGATTGATTCTGAATGACATGAAATCGAGATATTCTTTCGAAGCAATTTGTAATGCTTAAATTTCAAAATGCTTGATCTATAAAGGTTTGAGGAGACTTTTAAAATAAATAAGATTTTAGTTTTTTTATTGAAGAAAGATGCTTATATATCAATGCTAATTTAAATGGAAAAAATGTTTTCGAAAGTCTTGTCCTTTCTAATTTTAGAAGATTTAAGTAAAAAAAAAAAATGAGTTTCGTCCCCCCTCCCAATGAGGGTCCGTTTCGTTATGGGAGATAAGTTTGGTATTATGTTTGTGCAGTTACAAGTTCTTTAATATTTTAGCAAAGAAGGAAAATCTATCTAACTCACATTGAATATTTATATATTTTCTTATAGTTTTCTACATTATTTGATATGATATTTTATGAGGAAATTTCATTGAATTTTTAAAAATTATGAAAAACTATTTGGATGAAATGCCATAGCACTCAAATTTGTTGAATATAAAATAATTAAAAATTAAATAACATTTGTGAAGAAAATAAATAGAGGAGGAATACACAAAATCATTCAATTTAATAATCGTTTTCAATGTTTAGAATTTGTTCCCATAATAAACATGTAACAGATTTTTTTTATGAGAATTTCCTGAATATATTTTAAGATTTTTCAATTTTCTTTAAAATTGATACATATTTACAAATAATATCATCTTTGTTTAGTTTATTCAAGTACAAAAAAAATTATAATTTCTATATTAATTTTTTAAGATTAAACTATTTAAAGTAATATTTATTTTTTCAAATCAAAATATTCTGCCAAAAAATGTTATTTTTTAGAATTCTGTTGTTACTTATGACACTTGGCGAACCCACTCGGCGAACCCAAGCTCGTCGTCAGGGACTTGGCGAATGAAGTCAGAAACCGTTTTTTTAATAGAGCGCACCCCCATACGAAAGTAAAGTACGACTTTGCCTCACAGATGGCAGCACCATCTGGATCTTCCACTTTAGAGATTGAAGCCAGAGAAGACCCATAGCCTGGCTCCAACCCCAGAGGTATCAATTTGGAATGAAAATATGGAGGACATTGCCACCCGACATGTTTTACTTGCAACATTAGCCGGGATTCGAACTCACTACCTTCCGGTAAAGAGAACGACGCCCTAACCAGCCATCCCACCGCGGCCCTAAATTTTAAATATTTGTATTCGGTATTTCCAGAAAAATTTTAATGAGTCTTAGATTCATGTACCGAGTTTATCTTAACGTAACTTCATTATAATGGCTATCTGTAGCTAACCATCAGATTGAACCATGGATAATATTTCTGCTGAATTTTATCCCCTCCATTAAAATTTGTCATTAATAGTATAAATGCAGGGGAGAAGACAGCTATGAGGCTAAATGACTATAATATATTCGTTATGTGTTTCGGATGTAAGTCAAACAAAATGAAAACAGGTTCCACTGCTTCATTTGACTGAACGAGTGTGTGAATTATGGCATTCTCTCTTGCTCAGTGCTGATTTAGGGCCGGCTTAATCACGTGTTGGGAATTCTCCCCTGAGTACTAAGTGCGGGCAGACTTTTGCCTGTGTCATTAATTTTTCTCGAGCATTAAAATATTCAAAAAGTGTCAGGCGTTGAAAGGCCTTGTTTTCCCTAAAATAGATTAAAATGGTTGCTCAGCACAGAGGTATTGTTCACTGTGACAAATTAGAATTTACTGAGTGGCGTTGAAAAGCTTGAATTTTCCATTCATTAATTTTCCCTTGGAATGAACACGTTCCTCCTAAATTCTCAATGCAATCACTGCATTTTACTCTTCTAACGTAATTTGCTTTCTTTCAGATCATATCGAATATTGGATAGGGGGAATAGTTCTTTGTTAACTGGAAAGCGTTTTGCAACAGTTCTTTTCTTTATTAACCTGTCTAGGAATTTGGCGTGGATCCTTTTTCTAGGCGAATTCTACCGTAGAGTTATGCAAAAATTTATTAAGTCTTTGCATACAAATGAAAATTTTTGCATTTATCTTCCGGAAAAAAATTTAAATTCCTGCCTATGATATTCAAACAAATGGTAAAAGTATGCAATTACGGATTTATTGAAAGATTTTTTTTTTTAAAATATTTGATGTAGAGTAATTTCTGTTAAGGTACGACCCCTGTCTGATAAGCTCTCTTGAAAGATAACGATTAATCTGAATAATGAGATATGTTACAAAAATACTACAACCTGATGTGAAAATATACAGCGAAAATACATGTTGGGGATTTTATGAAAAGAAAACATTTCTCTGAAAAGAAGTGCTTCTTTGAAAAACTTTATGCTTGATAATTATCCCAATACGCATTTATTTTTACTATAGTACATACCAATATAAATTAATTTTTCGCAAATAAAATACAATCATTTTGAATATTTTCCTTATTTAAGTGACAATAAATTATTATATTAATGTTCATCTTACCAAATAATCTAGCCTTGATATCATTTGACTAATTTAAGTTAAATTAAAAATAATTTCAATATTTTTTTTTATGTCAAAAATATTTTTTTATGTCTGTTGAATTTATGGCAAAGCTTTTGAAGAAGGGACAAATTTTCAAATATATATTTTGAATGTTATGACAAAATTCACCGAATTGCAGATTGGAAATCTGTTTTCTATAACTCTTCGTGTTTATTGCGAAAGACAAATTCAGTAAATGATTCTTCAAAATATTTAACCCATTTTTATAAAAGAATATCATAATGATTCTAAATTTATAAATTTAATTATTTGTAAAATTATGCATTAACTAAGAAATTTCGTGATAAAATAATAAAAAGATATTCTTATAAAAATTTCTGCTCTCTTGTAATTTTCTTGCGAATGAGAAACAGTATATTTTTTAATAAATACTTAATCTTACATAATTTCAATAAGAATGTTAAACATTTTTATTTAAATTTCTAAAAAATAATAACTAGGTTTTTTGGCAATTAAAGATATTTCTGTAATTCGTTAAAAATACATTTTTAATGAACTGAAATCAGTATTATTAAGAAATTTTAATTGGATAGGACTTTTTTTTCTTTTTACCGAGAATTTCTACATCGAACAACAAAACTTCTTAAAACTTTAAGAGAATCTTATATGAAATAAAGCTTTAAATCAAAATTAATTATTTTTTATTAATTTAGTTTAAACTACTCGGTAGTCGCAACATTTTTTCTAATAAATTTTACAAATATGTCCTTATTATGTGACATAGCATTTGCAACTGATAGTTAATTTTTTAGAGGTTTTTTACGCTCGAATAAAAGTATTTCTTCTGTTGTGGCAAACACACATTTATGTATGATTATATTTTTTTCATGTTTGTCCTTATTATTTAGTTTAAATTAAAGAATTTTATTCGTTCAAGCAATTAAAAATGCAAATTTTTGTTAAAATGTATGTTTGTATAATTTTTTGTTAAAAAAAATTATACAATTATATAATGTATGTATAATTTTTTGTTAAAAAAAATACTCAATTTAATAAAATTGTCATTTGGCTTTAAGTTCAGACGAGTATTCTCTTCGTCGAAAATTAAAAAAAAAACTAGTGTTTTGCGAAAGCATGCTTTTTTTTTTTTTTTTTTTTAATTTTAATAAAAAACAATCCAAAACATTTTTAAAACTTCTTGGTTTCCTAAACATTTATTAAAATATAGAGAATCACGTATAATATAATTTCGATGCTACATAATTTTACTATTTTTATATAACTGGTTTTTCTTCATAATCAAATTCATTAATAAAAGATATAATTCTTAAGTTATATTTAAGTAATCTTTAAGTACAGGAAATTATTATATTATTAACCAAAATGCTCTCCTTAACGATGTTTCTAAGGATCTTTTCATCTCTAAAAATCGCGATCATTTTTAAACAAGATTATAATTCCATCCAATTATCAATTGAATAAAAATTCAAAATATTACCCCAGAGAAAACTGGAACACCTTACAATTTGTTAATAACATTTTTATTCTTTGTTATCTTATTCCCCTCGGGCGTATATTATAAAATAATTAAACATTGGTCTAAGTCGAAGCTTCATTTTTGACAACATTTTATAAAGCAAACTCTCATTTTCTTGTAAAATGTTTTTGTTGTTGAAATTTGAGAATTGGTTGATCTTCCCAAAATATTATCATAGTTTTCAATAAAGGTAAATTTTTTGGAAATGCGATTTTTTTCTGGAAATGTTTTGTGTGAATAATTAAAGCAGATTTTAAAGTACTAACTTTTACATCATAACCATTTGTGTGCTGGACAGGCTTATGATGTTGAAATCATCGTTGTCAAAAGAATAGTTTTGTTCTAAATGATGGAATTGAACTATTATGAAAGGGATTTTGCTAATTTTGTTATTAATGATGTTCATTAAAACTCTCGACAAATGTTATGGTAAATTATACGGAATTTCTAAATCTTGAAACAAACTATTCGCTTATTTTCAATTGTATCAGTACCCTTTAAAATTTCAATTTAAAATGTAAATTTATTTTTCAAGTAAAATTAAATTTAGTTATCAAATTATCTTATTTTATCTGTCCATGTATTAAATGCTCCATGTAAAATATAATTTCAAAGGGAAAAAGATAATTTTGCTTCTGCGTAGCAAATAATCTAACCGGTAAAAGTACCTGTACATCTTTCACATATTATCTTCTTTAGCAATTTCTCATAGATAATGTGTTGTATTCAAGTACAGATGAAAAGAAATTTTGGAAAACTTTTAAGCACCTATATATGCTGCCAGAAAAGGACAGTAAAATATGTTTTAGTTCAATAATCCTTAGGATCGAGCACAGAATTTTTAGTTTGAGCACGGTTCTACCTCTAACATCGGTAAACCTTAATAAGATTACTTTTATTATAAAAACTTTGAGAAGTTACCTTATTACCCGTCAATGAAGTTGCAACCATACACCAACACTCCCCCACCGCCAAATCTACACTTTCGTGCACGAACGCAGGATTATTCATACTACCATGGTAAAAATATGCCTCCAGATGAAAATACGCCTATTATCAGGATGAACAGAAAAACGGGACTCGTCAGAAAAAAGAACAGTGCTCCATTCATTTCTCCTCCAGTTCACATGCTCTGCTGCCCACAACCTGCGGTCGCGACGATGCCTTCATGTTAGTTTAATGCATACCATCGGTCAGCGAGTATACAGATCTAAACCATGGTTTCGGACAGTCTGAGTTGAAACCGTGGTGTCTGTAGCCGAATAAAGGTGTTGTTGGAAAAGAGTAGTGTTCATATTTTGGTGTCTCCGAGCCGTTAACACTAAATAACGATCTTCATTACGCATTGTTGCCCGTCTATGACCTTGCCCTGGTCTTGGCCTTCACTTCCAGTCTCCAAAAAACGGTTCCAGATCCTGGAAATCATACTTTGTGACATTCCAATGGCTTACGCTACTTCGGCTTGAGTTTGGCCCCCTTCTAACCTACCAACAACTTTCCATGCTTCTAAATCAGTTAAATGACTTCGCTGAGACATCGTACTCATCGAAACAAAAAGTTACTGAATGCTGATCATCCTTGTCTTCATTATCTTTCATTCAGTTGAAAGTCAAATTTCATTCACTGCCACTGAAGCGACGTTTTTGACGTCGAACTCAAAATTAGCATTTGTGATTCTCCTCTTCCATTTTCGGCAAAAAAAATTTCGCTTATATCTGTATTTTATATAAAACTTAAAATATCTTTTAATTGTTTTGAGCAGTCTATTACAATACGATAACATGTGACGATGTTTAGCTAAAATAATGTGGTTTTGGTTATTTGAAATATTTACCAAAATAAATCTTGGCTTAAGAAAGAAACTTCTGATATTAATTTATATACAAGCGTCAAATAAAATATAATTAAAAAAGCTTTTTTTTATTAGAAAAGTTTTCTGAGAATTAGAAAATTCTTCTTAGAAAGTTCTTATTAGATAATAAATAAAATATTATAAATAATATTTCCTGTGAACATAGCAAAGCCCTTTGAAGTTGCTTAAGTATGTTTATTAGAAATTATGTTATTAATGTTAGTATTAATTAGCACCCATTCATTTTTGCTTATCCATAAAATATTTTCCTTTTCCATCTTTTTTTAACATTAAAAGAAATATATCTATTTGCGTAATTATAAATAAACAAATTTATATTCAAAAGAAATCTATCTTTAACGTTTTGAAATGTTTATCATTTAAATGGATTTTTTTATGATTATTATAATGATAAGAAATTCTTGAAAAAATTATCACTTATAAAATTATTTTGTTTTTTGACTTTTTAATGTATAAATTGGCGAAACTTTTCTGATTATTATAAAAAGCGTTCAATAAAATGATTCAAAATATTTTATTAAACATACTGGAGTCTAAACTTCCTTATTATCGAAACTGTTTTAATTTGGCTTTCGAAATAATTTAATTTTGAAAATATTAAATGAATAAAAAAGAGATTAAAAAAACATAAGACTTTGACTTCATTATGTTTATAAATATATACATATATGAATTTCTTGAGATTTATTGAAGCGTAAAATTAATTTCTTGCTTAGCTGTGGAGTTTTGATAACATTTCAATTTGATCATAATTATAATTCTTAGCTCCTCTAAATTCATGCCTTGAAATATATTTTTTTTAAAAATTAGATATAGTTTGGTTTAATTTAAAAGAAGTTTGCAGTGTTTACTTCCATTAATTTTCTGGTATGCTATTTGAATTTACATTAAAAACATCAAAAGTCCAATTACAAAATAATTATGATGGAAAATATGTGATGTTTATCATAAAAAGTAATTTTTATTCAAGAAGAACTATGAATTTAAAAACATCTTACTCCATATTTTTATTTTTTTAGGAAGTCTTAAAATTTTTATTTAAAATGGCAAGCTAATAAAAATTGCGTACAGTTTTCTTTAGTTACTACGCAATTTTTAAAAAAAAATTAGTAGAAATAATTTTTCTAATTTAAATTATAAAGTTTTTAATCCACTAGGGTCTGCGTTTTCTCTTTATTTTTAATTTCTTATCGCTGTTTTCAGAAGTAAAATTACATTTTTTTTATCTGGCAACAAGTGTATGATATGGATTTAAAATAAAAAGTATTTAAAAAAATTTTATTTTTTAAATATTTATTTAAAAATGAATTTAAAAATTCTATAAAATTATCATCCGCAGAATTCATGTTCAATATTCGATTTTTATTGTAGTGCATTAATGTGATTTTCTAACATCTCCAAAACTAGATATTGAAAGTTATAAAATTAATCGTTTGGTTTTATGTTACTATTTGTTATTTTTTAAAATTAATTTATTACTAAAATGATTCCACGAATTCATTTTCAAGCACACATTACATTTTTGCTTTTTCGAAAACTATTATAGAAGATGATGAAAGAAAGTATTACGACTTACCTTGTTTTCAGTGTGAACTGATGAAAGCTCATCGCAAACAATCTCAGTACCTCTTAACTGTAACCAATAATCTCCTGCAATATTCCTCTATTTAAAATTTCCTGGATTACTTATTAATTTAAGAATTTTATATAACTTATAGCATCTGCCTATATAAAAAAAATTCTTGTACAATGTGACGCTGAGTTTTTGCCCTGAACTGAATTGTGAATGGTTGGACGAAATGAAGGGCAATTTATATAAGAATTTTGATTTCTGGTTGGTTTGAAAATATAGGCTATGTTTCATTTCGAAAACTTGAGTACAGAGTTGTTAATTATTTTAAATAGTAATTAATATTAATTCGAATTATCAATGAAAATTATTTACCGTAATGCATTAATTTAAAAGATGTAACACCTTTTTAAAATACTGCTTTCTTCTAGGAAGAAAACTTTTGGATCTTTTTCCATGCATCTATTAATAACCTTTGTCATCTTACTGTCATCTATGTGATCTAATCTCTCTTTTTTTCTATACATCCACGACGTATTTAAAAAAAAATAACGATATTTGAGTTTTTAAATTTTTTTGAAACGGTTTTGTATTTTTAGTCACTGTAGCGAACGTGTTTTTGGTTTTCCCTATGATCAAACGATCGGAAAAGCATTGGGACGGAAGGAAAGGAGCCTTGATTATAGTATTTAATAACAAAATTGAAGGAAATTTTTAAAGTTTTAAGACTTCGTCCGATTTTTTTTTTAAAGCAAAATATTTCCAACGAAGGAAAGTAAATAGTAATGTCGTTATCTTTCCATATTGTTATTTTTCCTCAAATGCTTGGTAGACTTATTCGATTGGATGCCCTTTGCGGAAGTTGGTGGACTTAACCCACTATATAGTGAATGAGTTTTATTGGTTTTTTTCTTTTATTAATTCATTTATTTGTCTTTCGCAGTATTTAAATAATTATAGAATTATTAAGTATTATATAATTATGAAGCATTACTTTGCTTCCTTATATTGTATTTTTATTTAAAATTCCTGAAATATACCTGAAACGTATCGCCGAATAAAATATTATAAGTTCACTATTTAATAATTCATCCGAATTATTCTCCACTTTTATAATATCTGTTTAGTTGTCTCAGAAGTAACACATATTATATTAATTGCGTTATAAATGAAACGGGATTCATATTTTAATCAAAAAAATTGAAGTGAGATGCCTCGCTAAAACAACTGCATATCTCATCGTGCCCTTCCTCAGGTATAGGTTTGCATTATAAATGAGCTCACAGAAATTCTGCTGTTGATAAACTCATCAGGCAAATGGGCCAGCAGCAGTATCTGCACCTCCCTAACGCCGTTAGCATCAGTTTGCGATTAACGAGTCGGGCCTTTGCCCGACTCTTAACGCGGCCATCAATATATGGGGAGAGGGCATTCTCAAACTGGCAATTTATATCGGCAAAAGCTTCGTGATGAACAGCCTCCCACTCCCAGATAGAAAGTTGACGTGCGAATTTATCGATAATTTTACAGCCATCCTGGCCGTAATTTTCGAGCTGGAATCAACCTGCTCTTAATGGAAATTGAAATTGTGAACTGAATTCACTTCTTCACTGGGCGGTTGAAAGTGAAGATCTTTTTAGGATTTTGATTATATGTTACTTTCGTAATTCCTGCTAAACCTACTTAGCTATAAGGAAATAATCACATAATCGGTGGTGAATTCTACTTTGTATTAAATATACTACATTAAAGAAACTATCGATGAATGTGGGGAATATATTTTCTAATGGTATTCAGTGACTGGAGGGGTGTATTGATGAAAATAATTCTCTTTTATACTTACAGAAGGAATTTTTTGTAGCTTTATTTTGTGAGTGTTCTTATTGTAGTTTGCTAAAAATTATATTTAAGTGTATGATAGCGTGGCCAATAATGCGATTTTGATTGGTTATGATCATATTTTTCTAATACATTATATTTATTGCATATTGATGGTACATTCACATATTTCGAGTTTCTTTTAGTTATAGTTCCGTTTAGAGTTTCTTACTACGCATGACTGACTTAATAGTTCAAAACAAAAGCATCTCTTCAATTAAGTAGTTCTTAAATTTAATGCAAATCATCGTGCCTATTCTATTAAGTTGTCGATATCACCTTTCATTTATCTGTTACGATCTTAAAGCTATAAAAAGTTTTAATGATATTCTTTTTTTTTAAATTAGCTTGAAAACAGCTTCTCCTGTGTAAGATCTTACTATATGTTTATACTACATATTTGTATTACGTATTTATGTCTTTACTATATGTTTATCGATATAACATGATCATTGGAATTTAGGAAAGTCATATGTTTGAGTATATGTTTTATTTATCCCATATTCGTGTGGTGTTTTATTTATTTATCTTGACTGAAGCGACTCAATATAAGCAATTGGCTTATATTGGGTTGTCCTAAAAGTTCCTGCTTAATTTCGGTAAATAGCGCGAGAGACCTGACTGTGAGTATATCACAATTATTGAAAACAAATGATGTGTGTACATATTTTAAAAGAGATAGCTTCAGCCATATTTGGAAAAAAGTTTGGTTATGATTCGTTAAATTTTATCAGTTTTGCACCCCTTAGAATATGGTGGCAAATAAAGTGCTTTATAAGCACTTACTGCTTTTTTTCCCCTTAAAGGGCCAAAATGCCACCCAAGCGGCAAATGAGATAGGCGCTTTTTATGCCGAGGATGCTGGATGAAGGATTTCCCTTAATGGGAAAAATTTCGACACTCTGGTTCAAATCAAAATTCATTTGGACAAATTTTTTGCTGAGAAATCTGAGAAGTTCTGGAAGGATAGAATTCTCAAGCTACACGAAAGATGGAGAAGTTTGTAGAACAGAATGGTACCTATAAATTTTAATAAATGTATATCAATATTTAAATGAGCCGAGTTTTAATTATCCAAAAATATCGGCCCGAATTTTCCGGACAACCCAATACATTTGAACACTGGTCAAGTGACGAGGTTAACACTTAAGCATGTTAAAGATGATTCTTGATATGGAAACGAGTTTGACACCTTTTCTCCACATCACCTCATGCCGAGCTGGTTACTGAATGGTTAGCACTCTTGGCTTCGATTCAACAGTTCGTGGGTTCGAATCCCACTTTGGGCTTAGTTGCTCGTGGTTTGGAATTCTCTATAAACCGTAGGTCCCTGTCTAATTTTCCCTTGTGTGCAAAAACTGTCTGTGAGCAACAAACAAACCAACCACATCACCTTACACTAAAGGAAGAACGTTAAATCATATTTAAAGTTACTAATCATAAACACGATTACTGCATGTAAAGATTAAATAATTTTTGTTTTAATAACTATACATGTGTTCCATTAGCATGCTAATTCAAATGCATCTTATAACGAGGAATATTTTCATTTTAATAATTTCTACTAGGCCATGCAACTTATGCCTCGTTTCATGATGAAAACATTTCCAGTATAAAATTATAATAATATAAAACTTCTTGTTGGGTAACATTTATAGCTTCGTTCACAAAGAAAATATTAATTTCTATTGCATTTAACTTTTAGTTATCAGAGATAGCAAATGGCAATTTCTACTGTTCACTGATATTTTCACTTTTTTTTTTTTTTTTTTTTTTTTTTTAAAAATTTTTTTCTCTTTTAATATTTTAATAAAGGCCATTACAAAAATACATGTCACATTCGTTTAAAGTTTACCGTCAACTCGAATATTATTTTAATAACTGATAAAAAAATATTGATAAATTTCTCGAGATTTTCACTGCTCCTTGTATGCAATCATTTTCCAATGATAATATTTCTTTTCAACCAGATTTCCAGCTTTTAAACTATCGTATCTTATAGCTGTTGGCAAACATAATTGAAATGGGATCTTTATTTGTTTTTTTCTCTCTCTATCGAGCTTTTTGCGTATGAGGACCAAAGTGAGATTCTAACCGCTGAAAACATCTAAGCCTGAAGTAAGATTCTAACTCACATACTGTAGATCTGAAGACTAGATCGCTAAACGTTCAGGTTTCAGTTCGGATGATTAAAATTTGAAACACGTTCAATACAAGTTCAACTTTAAGAGCTATTATGGAGAAAGGAAATTAAAGTTGCCAATTTATAATATTTGTTGTCAAAAAAAACCCTAAAAATAATCCATTTCAGTTATTAGTCAACCCAAAGCAGAACAATCTTCATTATTTAAGTGTTGAATTGATTTTTATTAATTTTTCTGTAATAAATATGTTACTCATTGAAATGAAAAGTTCATAACTTGGCAGAGTGTCGATGGTTGTTGCAAATTTGTTTCCAAGAAACTTTCGGATGTATATAAATTCTGTGATCGCAAGTAAATCAAAAAGTGGCACTCCTAAAAGTTTAAAAATTCATGACTACCAAATCAACTGAAATGATTGAAATTTTTCTAAAACATTACACATAATTTTGCCAACAATATTTGTAACTTTTTATATTAATTAAAAATCTAGTTTTAGTTTTACTCTAATTATATACAGTTTAAGTATAAAAGGAAATGTCCTAAAACTATGTTATATTTAATTCGGCGTATTGAGCTAAAACTAATATTAGAAAACAATAATCGTAAGAAATATGGAAGGATTTTAAATTAACAACATTTTATTTTATACATATCTGTACTTCATTACAAAAAATGTTGCTCCCTAATAACATTCCCTTAACAATCTCTTAAAATAATATACCTAGTCAAAATTAGACTCAAATAGTTTGCGACATTCTAAACTCTGATATTCCATCTTCTCCAGTTCTCTAAACTGAGGCATTTCACTGGAATGTTTCTCAGTGCGCCAAGTAATTCACTCAGTTAATAATCGCTACGGGTCATTTATTCCAAGTAATTACTTTTCTTAAAAGAGCTTTTTGATTTATCTTTATAAATTTATAATGGAACGTAACTTTAAAAGTTGGATGTTTTTTAATTCATATGAGAGTAGAGTAGTAATAACTTTCACGTGGGGAAAACCTGGAAAATTCCCAAGCATCCAACGAAATAAGTGTACACAGAAATGAAACAGACCATAGTTTCTGGGACATAACGTTGCAATTTCTGCTCTGGAGAGGGTGGTTCTATCATTAGGCCATGGTAAACCAAGAATAATAATCATTAGGAAAATAAACTAAGCAAAATTTTATTTTTATAAGAAAAAAATTAATTCTTGCTTTAATAACCTTTTACTAGCAACCTGTTTTTTTTTTTCAATTCAAAAGATATTCAGAACTGCGTTTTTATTAGAATATTTCTTTAACATACTACATCAGAAATCTTATATTAGATTTTATGAATGTTTAACGTGTTGGTAAAACTTTCAGCGCAATAGCCGTTAATTGAATTTTGGAACATAAATCGAATTTTTTCTTACTGTGGCTTTATCATGTCTCATAGAATCAAACTACCAATTGTACAATAAGGAAGTAGGTCTCCCTTTCCTCATACTACTCGACGGCAGTAATGCTTGACTTCGATGTTCTTTTCAAAAACACTCGTCAAATGGAACCATTCGTCTTTACTTTTAATCCTCCGCAAATCGTGATGCTTGTTTCGTGTGTGCATATTAAAGTCCAGTTTGATGATATTATTCAAATACGATATGTTTGCGGTTTGGTGTATATTTCTACAAACAAATAAGCTGATCAGTAAATGTCTTTGGCAGAATATAGCATCAAAAATGTTGTTCAACAGTATACCCCAATAGCATTCAGATATTTTAACCTGTAGCATTCTAAATGCAATCTGGCAACTCGGCCATAGCTTTTTGTATAGTATCTTTTCATTGTTTGTATTTGAAAATAATTCTTCACTTGATCTGCGTGAAGAAACTGTTGGATTTATTATTCGTAGCGCTTTTTTAGGAGAATCTGGACATGAATGTACTCGCAAAAATGATTATCAGATTTTTTTTGATGCAGATTGTTCTTTCCAATCTAGAAAACGGACAATTTTGTCAAGTACAGAGCTTGAAAGATATTTCTGGTGATTAAACATCCTTCTATTATCGATAAACTGCAGAAAATATTCAGGATTTTTTTTAAATGTCTTTTAAAAGCCATCATTTTGATATTTCTCAAAATATTTTATTACTATAATTCCATTCATTTCAGTGTCCTTTCTAATGTATTATTCCCTTCTGAACTTCACGGAGCCGAGCTTGCAGCTTAATGATTATTACTCTAACCCATTCAACAGCTTGTAAGTTTGATAGTCCCTGTCGGGGTGCTTGTAGCAGTTTGTAATCTGCTTTAAATTGTAAGACCTGGTCTAATCATTCTTTTTAGGCAAAAAAGTAACCGTAACGTGGCAAAAAAAACAATCGATGTTGGATTTTTTTTGTCAATTTTACTTAATTATATATTTTATCAAAATAAAAAAGTCTATATATATAAGCAAACTTAAATAAGCTAATGTAAATTTATGTGCATCAAAAATAACTGATTTTACATATTCCCAAATTATAAGCAGAAGCTATTTGTTTGCAATATTAAATATCAATAAATGTTTACTAAAAATATCAAATGTTTCGGTTTAGATACATATACCTTCTTAGTTTCAATATTTACCACAGAAGCATTACATTAAACGTATTTACATTTATATAAATGAGTTTTTGAATAAGAATTTACCTTAATATCACATATATGTATGACTGTTTCATGCATGATGTTGAAATAATATATATTTATAAATACAGAATTTTAATTTGAGAGATAATAAAATTACATATAATCTCTTGTACTTTGCAGTTAAAATTCAATTTTAATAATGTTTGCTCAAAATAGTTTATCGAAACTTAAATGTGGTCTTTTGGGAAGCTCAGGATATATTTCGAAACTTAAATGTATTGTGTGGTTATAATAACTTGAAAATGAACTAAACATAATACGTTAAGAATTTACAATCAACTCCTCATGATATTTTATTATTTATAACAGATATCATGGAAACTTATCATTTTATATTTGCTTGAAAATTAATTTCATATTAAATAGTTCAGTTAGGAAGTTGGGATAGCAATTTTGCATTTTTAAAACGATGCTTATATACAAGCAAAACCATTTCTAAATTGTCAACCATTTATTGATTTGAAGAATTCGAATTAATTTAATAATACTTCATATTTTAATTTGGAAATTAATTTATGTGTATCTGTCAATGGGTTTCAGCACTTATTTAAAATTAATATTTATGTTCGCTTATAGAAAACTATAATAATACAAAATGAGCAATTTTCAATATACAATACAATTGTCTTGGCTCTTTGGGAAATTATACTTCAAATTTTTGAATGGTTTAAAAAGATTTGAAATTAATATGATCTACGAAAATTTGTTTCAAAGAATAATGCTTTGACAGAATAATTAGCATTCAGGTCTTCAGTACTACAGTTTTAAAATTCGATTCCCACCTCGGGTGTGGATGTTTGTAGTAGTTAAAGGTCTAATTTAAACATTAATGTTTCGTCGAATTAGATCTGTACTAAACGTGAATGAAGCTCGACAATCTAAACCTTAAGTGAATTGTTTCACATTTTTCTTTATTCACTCTAAATCATTAAAGTTTGTTGAACCTAGAGTTTTCTAAATAGTTACAGTCACCATGCCGACCGATTCCCGAGTAAACATAAAAAATATTTTTTTTTTAGCAATAAATGGTCCTTCCTGAAGTTTACACGATATTTACGCTTCAATTATTTCTTTCAATATCTTTGTCGGTATTTTTCTTTCATTCTAAAAAATCGCAATTTCTTTTTCCCGTGAATGCCAAAACGCGTGAGTATTTATGAAAGCAATAAAGGCAACCATATTTCATACCGTTCACTTATGAATGAACATTTATGTGATACATACACACACATATATAATACATACATATTTATTTTTGCTTTTTTTCGCTTCTTCAAATTAAAAATCTTGGACCACCAATTTCACCAACTCATTTTCAAATCTGAAGTTGTGCACTTGCAAGTTTTTAGAATTATATGTGTAAAAATATAATTGATTTTCCTGCTATGTACATTGTTGCTTCTTCATAAACTTCGTAGCTTATTATCAATGAATAAATGAATATTATTTTATAATTAGTTCTGGCTTATATTAACTATTTACCACCTGTTAAATATATTTCATGATGGTAGAGAATAACAAACATCGTAGTTGCGTGAAGGGTATTACGTTATGGTATATTATTGGAACTAACATACAGCGTACAGGCTTAACTTCATCTCACCACCCATAAGGAAAAAGATTTCTTGATGAGTCTCCTCTTCACAAATTCTATTTGAATATTTGTTCTAATTAATACCCATATTATATATCTCATAAGAACATTATTGAACGACATGGAAATCGTGGTCTATTGGTATTGCATTTTGTTTTCCTGCGACATTTCTTGTGTACATATGAATGTGTCTTGCATGGAGTTAAGTATATGCGTTTTGACATCATAGTGTCTTATGAATACCATGATGTCAAAATGAATGTACTTAACCCCATACATGATGATTAGTGACCTTACCGGTAATGTAACGATACCTCTAATGCTTCAAATTGTCGACATGACACATTTATTCTGATTGCTCTTGATGCTGCTTTACAAATACACTCTTTCATAGAAGAGCGACATTAGATATAGACGAAAAACCTACGTTTTTCAAGCAAATTTAATGTTTGTATACATCAGGATGATAAACAAATAAACGAGTATAGACACTGTAGAACAAACAATCATCCTATGAACTTAGCACATGGTATGATGGTATATGCTGCCATTGGGTATGTTTTTATTTCTTGTTAACTTTAGTCTGTAGTTTAGATAGGCAATGCTTTGTTACTGGTACGTTTATGCTCGAAGCTATGTTTTATCTTTAGGGTTGCGTAATATCATCTTTCAGCAGTATACTGTATGACTTGTTGCTCGTATAGCCCAATCTTTCTTGGTATACTCTGTTTCCATGGTCAAAACTTTCTACAAACCTATTAATAATAGAGAATAGCTTCCTAAGGAATTCTTATAATACAGGCACGGTACACTATGCACTATTAATGATAAATATTGACTTATAATTATGGTGCGACGTATTTGCTTGTTTAATTAGTTATTTGTTCAACTCGATAAATATAGTCGTTATTTGACTTATTTATTTTTATTATTTATTTATCTATTTGCCAGAGGTCAAAATCGTGTGCATTAAATTCTGCTGCCTTTGCATGGTCATGCGTATATTTAATGCTTTGTTACTTCGATATTAATGAATGTTTAATGTTAAAAAATTTTTGGTATTCAGTTCTGGTCTCCAAATTTAACGTATGTAATTAATGCATCATTCACCACCAGCTTCCTTTCTTATATATTCTCCTTGACTGTTACTGTTATTATTCTGTCACTAAAACCATTCATTATATAATTTTTACCTACTTAGTAAGCTAATTAAGCTGTTACAGATTTTTCAATTAATATTCCATAGTTTTGCATATTCTATAACCCATTCTGAAGCTCGATACTCTGAAAGATGCTCGTGTATTAAATTTTTATCAATTCAAAATTTTCTTGATTTTTAATGAGACTTTTTTTAATTCTTTTCATTTTTTAGATCGGGAAATATAAGTAATTATTAGACATCAACAAACAAAAATTATCTAGTGTCATAAAAATGGAAGACAAAGACATTTGCTCTATCAAATATGATGATATTTTCCTTCAATTGATTTTATAAAGTAAAATAAAAATAAATTTGCTTCTTAAACACTGACCAAGAATAACTTGCAGAACTAGCATTTATCGAAGAAATTTTGAATTTCTTAATAACATTTACTTTGTTTCATATTTGCATCATCTCAATAATCTCACATTGTGTGGAAAGCATACAATTTTTGACTTTCAATTTTATATAAAATCTTTATTTAAATTTTGTATTAAAACTATTATACTTCTATAATCTTGAAAAATCGCTAAACTGCCACTTGTGTTAAAGTGTATTTGAAATTATTTTTTTGCCCTTAATTTTTTTCTTTTATATAAATTTAATTAATTTCAAAATTACTTTAATATTTGTGTTGATTTTCTTCTGTTATCATTTGCATTTATGATATTATTAGGTTTTGATGATAAAAACACTAAAAATATCAGTAAAAATTTATAATTATGTAACAAATTTTTTCAGCAATTATTCTTACATTTACGTTATGTGTATAATTACTTACGAACACATTTTACATTAATAAATATTTTAATAACCAAAAAAAAATTAGTTAGAATAATAAAAAAAAATTGCACTATTTCAAACTAGTAGTGTTTTTTAATGTATGCTAAAATGCTAGTTTTAAGCAATTAAATTGGAAATTCGTCATTACTATTTTTACGGGTGACTTATTTTAATAAAAAAATATAGTTACACTCCCTTTTGCATTTTAATATTTGCATACAACTCCCTAGTTTGTGTGAACTTTTTATATATTACTTGATCAATTGATTACTTAAATTAATGTATACTACTTATCTAGGTAATTTACATTTTTTGTGTATTCTAATAAGTTCCATACGATGCAATACATGTACGCTTTACAATTTACATGCATTATTATTTTACAGTTAGTGAATATATACACATTTATGAATTTTGAGATATGTTCATCTAAAATGAAATAAATGAATGATTATAAAAAATGAAAAGATATTAAAAGTTTTAAATTATAAAACTTATTCTTATCATTCTTTTTAAGAAGTTAATTTTGTTGTATTACTTTTTTTTGGTCTAACTTTTGAATATTTTTTTAAAAAAAAAAAATTAATAAAATTATTACTTTCCTTAACTTTGGGACGGAATGACTTTCCGATTCTTCTTTTTATGGCCATGAGAAATCTGTAAATGTTGTTTTTCTGTCGATAAATATATTCTGTAAAGAAGCCGTATTGCATTTTGAATACCGAATGAGTATTTTCAAAAATTCGTATTAAATAATTTTGCAAATATTTTTTAAGTATTCCATAATAATAACAGTATTTAAAAATATATTCTAATATATTAAAAATATATTAAAAATCTGTAGTATTTTAAGAGATATTTTTTTATGTATTCCATAATCATAGCAGTATTTTTTAAAAAAAAGAATCAGTGTATAAAATGACACAATTAGTTAAATTAATTGCCGAATAATTTTACATTATTTCAACTTAATAATGTTGGAAAATATTATCTCTCAGATTTTATTTCATGTATCAATATTTCTGAAAAACATAACATGCATAGCAGCTCCTCATCTCAAGTCATTGATATATTTTTTTAACCATAAAACCTTATTAATTTTCCGTTGCATAATTTTAAGTATATTTCATTTTGATTTACTTAAAAAATAATTCAATTTTGATTTTACACAGGATTTCATATATTTTAAATATTTCATTTTGCGCTCAATTTTAATCATAATTTAAAGAAAAATATTTACTGAAATTTTTTAAAGAAATAATATTGGTAGTTTTCATGATAAGTAAAATAGGTTCAACTTTAATCACTATTAATTTTGTTTTTTTATAGTTTTAAATATTATTTTAATATAAATATTTTTTAAACTAATGATATTAATTATGCCTACTTTTAAACAATTTCTTTCACAGTTAATATTTTTAATTAAATTTTCGCATAATTTTATAGGCTTAGTGTGTCATGTAATGAAATGAGATTTCGGCTTTCAAAAATATTATCATTATTTCTCTATTTCTTGAGCAAAAGCTATTTTTAAAAATAATTTGTATCTCTACATCTCAAAAGTCATTTTGAATTTAAATATAAAACAGCATTTTTATAAGCCATTAATCAATATATTTTAACAAATATTAAAATCGTAAAATTTATATAAATTTCATGTTGAAAATTGCAATCTTTGAAATCATAAGCTAATAGATTCTTTAATTTTATTATATTTTTTGTATTTGTTAGCAAAAGATTCAGAAAAAATTATATAAATTTATATTTTCTTGTTTTTTACAGTTGTATGACAGAATCAACACTCGTTCCTACAGTCCCATCAAGTGCCCACCGTCCGATGCCTTGGAAAGAGCAAAAGATGTGAGAGCATTATTTCGTACTTATTATCATAGATGGCAGCATCATATCTTCTTTTTGAAAACTTAAAAAGTGTTTAAATTTGAAAATGTAAAGTTTGAATGTGTTCTTATCCATTTAATAAATTGTTAGGAAGCTATTTTATTTTTTCATCCTGCCTTTTTTTTAATAAAAAGAAATCTTTCTACAAAATGTAATTTCTTAAAAATAAATTTTAATCTTAATTATTTTGTAAAACAAAGATTTATTTAATTATTATTTAGATTAAATTTTTTATTAATTTAAATCAAAATTGATTAATTTTTTTAGCATAAATATAATTTTCATGTTTCTTTCTAAAATTTTGTATTAAATGTGTTATGAAGTTTTAATATGAATTTAT
Organism: Latrodectus geometricus; assembly: GCA_026290005.1. Taxonomy (NCBI): domain Eukaryota; kingdom Metazoa; phylum Arthropoda; class Arachnida; order Araneae; family Theridiidae; genus Latrodectus; species Latrodectus geometricus. The sequence continues at coordinate 144,233 of JAPDSC010035603.1, forward strand.
TGAAGAAATTCTGAGAAATATTCAAAAAGTAGTATGTGCTGCCATCTATCATTTGTTTAACTAAATATTTACTTTTATTTAAGATTTTAAAGTCATGATTGTAATAGTTTCTAAATATTTCTTTATTCTAAGTAAAAAAAAGTAAAAGTAATTTTTACCTTTTTTACTTAGAATAGAAACCTTATTTTTGTACCATTTAAAAATTATTAAAGGAATATTTATTCTAGGATTTGTTAATGCTAAATTTTAGTAAAATTTTATGATGTCTTTCTTTTTATTCACTTAATATTTAAATGACTATTATGAAATTACCACGAATATGTTTCACTGATAACAGAATCTTATTGTATAAAGCTATATTTTACATTCAAATTAACTTATTATTACATTAATTTTAAAAATATAATCTACTGCTTAAGTATTTCATACGCGCAAAATCGAGATTTTATTTCATGTAGTGTTTTGCATTTAACAATATTCATGCATATTAAAAAATAATATTTTAATTGAAAGCACAGATTTGTAGTAAATTTAAGTGTTAAGAAGATTTTTATACAAATTATATTAATTATTTACTTTTGTATTTATTATGTGGATTTGCTTATATTAAATTACTAAGTTTTTTTACTAAATTTCTTCAATGCATTTTTAATTAAAAATAAACTATTGAGTAAAGATTTTAAGTATAATTTAACTTTAAGCTGATTTTGAATTTTACTATTTAAAGGTAATTTAAATTTAAGGGTACCTAAAATTTCAAGAGTTCTTTAAAAATTTATTAAATCTAAATATAATAAAGATAAATTATAATCATGTAAAGTCATAAAGTAAGATTAATAAAGAGAAGTATTCGTAATTTTTGCTAAAATAAATATATATAATTCTGTGCTCACATGCGATACTTTGTGTCATTAATTCTGATGACTGCAGTTAATAAAATGCTATTAAGAAATTATAAATAGTGAACTAATTTGGACTAGTATCTAATCAATCTAGATCAAATTTGGATAATTTAAATTTTATTTACTAAACTGTTACTTTCTAAAAAAGTCTTCTTGTTTTTTTTCACATATAACTACTTTTGATTTAATCTTGATTGGTGATTGATTAATCTAATGTCAACTCAAAAAAGAAAAATCGCCTTATGTCGAAATAATATTATATTTAAACTAAAAATACTTAATATTATATTTGTATATAAATATACAGTCAATACATTTAAAAAATTAATTTATATTAATATTTCTATAAGTTTTAGCTTGTTTACATTAGATTTCGCTTCCTTTAGTGTTTTTTACATCATTCATTTGACATGCAAAATTGAAATTAAATTTTAAGAAATGCCTTTTCACACTCTTTCTCTTAATCTAAAAAAATTATTCTTAAGATAAAAATGATTGAAGATGTGTTTCCATCTATTTATTTTAAAACGCCCATGTCAGTAACAGATGATTCATTTCAACATCTTAAATGAATAAAAATGTTAAAAAAATATTTAACTGTAATCTTATTCTATCAAATATTTTACACGTTCAAATTGATTAATTAGCGTTAAAAATTTATTCTAGAAGTCGAGTGTATAAGTAAAAATCTATTTCAAAAAATTATTTGAGGAGACTTATTAAATTGAGGAGACTATTGTTTTCACAGTTAAACTAAAACTTAAAATTGTGAAGCGTGTCAATATTTTAAATTTCTTTTAGCTATATTTAAGATTTTTTATTCATTTTGCATTGTCAGTCTAATTGCTTCAGTAGAAATTTATTTAAAATTTTTTGTCATTTTCATTGAATAATAATAATATTTTAATGAATATAATAAAATGGTGAGCAATGATTTTTACTTTGATTATATGGCATCACCGCTTAAAACATCATTCCAAAATGATACGATGAAAGTAAAGAGTAAACTACTTTCTTTATTATACAAGAATATTCAATAAATTTATCCAGTTATTTCAGTGTAATACCAAAAATATGAATATGTTATTATATATTTAATTCAACAGGTGCTTGCTGAGATTGAGACATGGCCAGAAGAAATGGATCCTGACATTCAAGAGCTTCGAGACATTTTGTGCGACCCCCACTTTCGAGTGAGTTACTTAGGAGCTTAAATAGTTATAAATTTTTGACTAAAACTGTCCATAAACTCATGACGCCTTTTTTCTGTTGTAAGGAAATAAAAGTTTGGATGTTGTAATTTAAATACTAACTATGGTGAGAAAATACGGGTTGTGTTTACTAAAATATATTTTTTTTTACCTATCATCATTGTATGTTTTTATTTCTTCATTGTTTTTATAGTAAATTCAATTTTAGAATCAAAATATTTTCATTTGCTTTAACTTCTATGAGTTTTTAATGAGTATTTTATACTAGTATCATTTTAAAAAGTTGTGGGGGAAATATTTTGTAATAGAGTAAATTATTTGTAAAACAATTTTTCTGAGTTTCAAATAAAATGATGGAATTTAAGACTCTTCACAGATAAAATAAAAAGTGCATCCGCTTCATATTTATTTCCTACATTAACAATTAATTTTCATATTTTTCATTAAAATTTCCCTCTCCCTCTCTCTCTCTGTGTATGCTATTATTGTATTTATGCTATTTTTTTCAAAAAGATTTATGGACACTGTTTATAATGAGTATACTGCATAAAATATATTACATTTTAACATAATTCATTTAGTCTTAAATTTAATGTTTTTTCTTTTGCATAGGAATTATGCAGTTTTAAGAATTCCAATATGCATGATTAAAAGTAATATTTTTACTTATTGAATTTAGCATTTGAAATTCCGTATATTATTTTTTAATCTTTAAAAAATTCAAAATTGCATGAATTGCATCTGTTTCCATCAACAGAAATTTTCCTTACATTTTGCAATGATAAACTCTCATAAATAGCATATTTTACAACGATTTTATATAAGAGAATATTTTTACTACCAATCTATTTTTACTATAATTATTGATAGTTATTTCAGTTATTTTTTTCCTTTATGATAAAATTTCTAATTTATTGTACTCCAACATTACATTTGTTATTTTAACAAAATATGTTAGTAACTGTTTGTGATTTTTTATGTAGGTATTTTGCATCAAGCTTAGATAATTCCTATGATTGTGGAGCTTATTATTTACATGAAATTTATGTCGCAAAATAAATTAGTTTTTTTACATACTGTTTGTTATATCATTTGAATTCTCAAAACTAATTAGTATTTTTCATTTAGTTCATTTAAGGAGAATTAAATTAACTAGATGAAAAGCACTTGTTATATATATATATATATATATATATATATATATATATATATATATAT
>JAPDSC010035603.1:147573-168733 GCA_026290005.1 Latrodectus geometricus
TATATATATATATATATATATATATATATATATATATATATATATATATATATATATATATATATAATTTAGTTATTTCAAATGATATATTATATACTTAAGCAGCTTTAAACACAGAGGTATATTTAATTTAAAAATTTTTTATAATATTTTGTTCTGAAATATTAATTAATCTTGATTATTATTTTATTTTAACACATATATTAAGCTTTTAGTGATATTTCATTTAAGCTGCTCAAAAATTATTGTGATGTGTTCAAATCTCTTTAATTGACTAAGTAGTATACTGAATGAAGTGTGACAAAGTTTATATGTACGTCATGAGACACGTAATTTTTTTTAAAAATAAATAAATAGATAAAAATGAACATAAAATATAACTAGTTAAATATTATAAAATAAATAATTAAAATTAAATAATTCACATGTCACTTCAACTGCACAATTATATTATATATGCATTTTTCACAATATTAATGTGTATTGTCTCATTTACAATATGCTCATTCTTCATTCACTCTACTTGCTGTGTTACAATTTAGTTCTATGCTGTTTTTTAGAAATTATATCTTACAAATTTGGCGTATATTTACCAAATTTTGTTACGTTTTATCAAATAAATTAATCACTTAGATGCTTTAGAACACCTCAAATTAATTCAAGGGCTTTCATATACTTTACTAATTTCCTAATGTTTTCTTTTAAGAGAAAAATTATTTGAACGTTCCATTGCGAAACATAAATCAATATATATTTTGTTCATTTACTAAAATTTATTTGCAATTTCGATTGAAAAAATATTCTAACGTAAAAATAAAATTCTCTCCACAATTTCAGAGATTTTCAGCTTGCAAGTTTTTCTCAATTAATTATTTTTGCAATACAATTTTATATTTCATTATTAGTTAGTTATATAAATTATTTTTTTTATAAAATCATTTTATTTAAGATTTTTGGTTAAAATGATCTGATTGCTTTTTGTCATTTTTTCCTAATTCAATAATTCTAGTATTTTGTAATAATAATAAAAAAAATCTTTATTTTATTACTTTTTACTTTCACGAATTATTTTATAAATTGATAGGAACTATTTTTGCTTATTTTATTCTTGCTTTACAAGATTCTATTTTCAAGAAATACTTCTATTGCATCAATGAAAGTATTTTTTGTTCCTATTCGAAATCCTTCATTGTGCAATATTGTATTCTATGATCTTAAGGAATTTCCCTAGTGTTTTTACTCGACATTAGGCTGTCAAATATTTATCTACTTTATTTATTTCTCCAATTTTTTTCCTTTCATAGAACTTGCTACGCTTCTTTATTTGTCTTTTTTCCCAGTTTGTATTTGCTTTGTTGAAAAATGTTTCCTTATAACTTTTATCCTTCATCATATGATTATAAACTGCAAAGAAACACAATTATCTTCTACATGGAGTGTATATTTCAATTTAATATCACATTTTACACCATTCTATAACTGAGTATTGTTTGTGTTATATATACTTTAATCCTTCTTAAATAAATATTTTATAATATATTCAACAAATTATTTGGTAAATGAGACTTCATCTGGTGAATTGTAATGGATGGATTTAAGGATTAAATGTTGTGAAATTGCTTATCCTCTTTCAATCTTTTATCTCTTTAAATTTGGTATTTTGTTTGTAAAGCTTAGAAAAATATTTAAATTTCTTTTATTCAGAATTATATCTAAAATAGTACCTACAATAAAGCAAAAATTATTTTGTTAATTGCACAACGGATTTAAGTAAAAACTTTCCAGTTAGGAAACTTATTAATAAACGTTCCCCTGAATTGAATCTTTTATACTATCTAAGACAGTATTTTTATTGAATTATGATTGTTGTTTATAGAAATGCTTTTTTAAAATAAAATTGATCAAAACCCAGTTTTCATAACAATATAGTTTTTCATATACGATAATATTTGCCAATTTATGTGTTGAGGAGAACTTGGATTCCAAATCGTTAACCTTTAGTCTTTATAACAGATAAGAATTCCTAAAATGTTTGAATAATGAAGTAAGGAGAATAAAGACGTTAAAATAATATTAACTATTATAAACTAATACGTTAAAATAATAAATACGTTAAGATACGTTAAAAATAAAAAATATATACACCTAAAATACGTTAAAATAATACTAACTATTATAAATGTAAATACATATTCGTTAAATGTTAATATTCTTGATTCTAATATTCATTATTATAAATGTTATTTTTAACGCAAATATAGAGATGATTTAGTATTAATGTTTCGTTTTCTTATATTTTTAATTTTCCGTTAGTAGCATAATAGAAAATTGTTATGACAAGTAATATGGTAGTAAAGTTGGGTTGAAAGTTAGAAATTCCATTCTCGAGCTGAAAGAAAGTGTTTCAATATTTCATCCCTTCTGGGATAAAAAAAAAAAATTTCGTATAATTATATTATATATAATTTTATTGTTAATGAAAGTATGAATTTACTTTTTAAAACTAAATTTTCAATAAAATATCTTTTAACTCTGAGCTAAAATGATTTGGTGGAGGAGCCACCCCACAGAAACCTTTTTGCCTTTTTAAAGGCAATTGGTTTTATTTATTTTATTTAAATAGTATCACATCACTTTTATGAATTTTATTTTTACTTTCATTTTACTAAATATACTTTAGATTTTAATCATATAATATACACTTGTTTTTTTGTATTTTAACATTTTAACGTTGAGTTCGGGTTTTTAACAAGGTTTTAATTTAATATAAATTTTGGCGCAGCTTGTCCTTATTGGACTTTGCGCCATAAAACCCAACCCAACAACAACTGAGCTAAAATGATTGTATCTTGACATTTTAAATTTTTTTCTGTATTATGCAACTTTTATTATTATTCATCGGTATAATTTAAGGATATTTTTTAATTTCGACAACTTACACTTAACATCTAAAAATTTACGTTTTTTAATTAAGATTAATATATTTCTTAAGTGATAAGTAATTTATGCTCTCGTTTCGGCATCAATCACTCATAAATAATTCACGTAAATATCCTACATCAAATATACAGATCATTTTAATCTTATGCTTCATATCCTTTCTTATATCAATCAATCAATCAATCAAATAAAAGCTTTGTTACTATATATCTATTGAGCGAAAATTTCTCATCATGAAATCAGAAAGTATTTAGATCGATCTTTCAAGCCATCAAAGTCATCGCGACATTGTTGAAGCTGTATAATGGTTAAACTGATAATGACGTTGCCTTATGCGCTGGAAAATGACATGGTTAATCCTCAACCCAAACAGAATACAGCATCCTATTAATGAAGCCTATGCAAACACTGTACTTGAACTTCTCGGAAACTTTTATTACGAAATTTGTAAAAGAGGATTCTAACTCCCTTTATGACATCACCATTAATTACTTTCAAAAATAAAAGAGAATGTCCTTATGCACCTCTCTTAAATTCGTACTCATTAATTTTCTCTCTCTTAAGTCGGTGTTTAACTTTAAGTAATGTTTATTCTGAAATAAAAAAATGTTGTAAACTATTCTTTGACGCCAATAAAAATAACCGTATGCTTTTGCTTAGGATTCATTAAGCATTAAGTTATTTAAATCGTTAATTTTTAGCTTATAAATTCTGCATTTAATAAAGTGAATAAAAAATTAATTATTTATCATAAATTATAAAAACTTAATTTAAAACTACCTATCAACTTATTTAAAAAATATATAAAATCTCTTTTTCGTGTACAAGAGAGCTTTTATATATTTTTTAGTTTTACTTGAAAGTTTTCTTTCAAGTTCTTGAAGTTGAAATTTTACTTAAAAAATTCATAGCATACTTTTCCATAAATAATTAAATCTGTTACTCAATTTAATCAAATTTTTTTAAGCTTTGGACAATATTTATATAGTATTAAGTAGTATGTAACTAAATGTGAAACAATGAATTACTCCAGTTAATTATAAGCAGGAACTTAATCTATTTAAATTTCGTTCTGAGGGGAAATTTTAAAATTAATTCAAAATAAAGTTAGTGAAATTTTCTTAGGACATGCATGTTTTATTCCATTTAACTAATATTTTATTGATAAAGTTTTAAGTTAAGGGCATCAAGAGAAGATGTTTGGAATTGTGGATTTGCCTTTTTAATTGATTATGATGAAGAAATTCTGGGCTTTTACTGTATTTGTAGATTTGAGAGGTTGATTTTTTAAATTTATATCAAGAAATCAATAATTCGTGTCATTTGTTATGTTATGAAATAAAATTTTGTTTATTCTTTATATTATGTGTTATGAGAAGTAATTTTATTAACAATTAATTATTACAGTTTTGTTTAAGTAGGCCAAAGATTTTTTTTTTTTTTTTGTATAAAACCAAAAAAAAGAAAAAAGAAAAAAAAACAATATATTATTCCACGATTTTGAAAAACATTAAAAATGTGTAAGCAAATACTAATTTCTGCATTTTTTGTTATTTATTTATTTTCGTACGAATGCCTATGGTAATATGCATATGGACTTATTTGACGAATGCCTATGGACTTATTTTAGACATGCCTATGGTAATAATGTAGATGTAATTTTTTTAGCTCTCTAATACATGGTATTTAAAAAGAAACAACCTGGGTTTCGATAAACTCGATTTTAACTACAGCAGAAACGTTATTACGAAATTAGCATTGACAATCAGATCTAAAAAGTTAAATAGCATTAGTTTCAATTTTCATGGTTTTGATTCCAGAGTATGAGGTAATGTGTCGTACTTTAATCCTCCTCCCCATTCAAAATAACAAGAAATAATTTAATAGTTTTTTGATGAATTCATCATATTTTAATGATTTAAACCATTAAAATATGTTGTTGTTTATTATTCTGAGGGGAACTAATTGTCGAATAGACATTCATAGAATAGAACAGATTCAAGTTGCTAACTATTACTCAAGTTTACATTAAAAGCTTAAGTTTCTAAGAATATCGAATCCAGTTTTGCAGATGAATTGTCAACGCTTTGTTCAATTCAGTAATTCTTGGGATTAATTTCCACTTTTAACTGAAATGTTTATAGTAGTTCGAAATCCACCTTAAATTGTCGTTCTTGGACAAATAAGCTTGCATGCTCAAAAAATGATCATAGAATGGTTAACTTAACTAAGCCATCAAAAATGCCAAATAAAGACTATTTTGATTTTACATTAGTAGTAACGATTTACATTAGTAGTATGTTTAACAAATGAAGAACGTCCTATAAATTCCAAAGAATTTTTCTGACTTAATATCATATACCATTTCTTTTTCATCAAAAATAATAAAAAAAAAATGAAAATTAAAAATTCTCTTTTTCTTTGTTTTTAAAGTATTATTTGAATGACAGTGTAACTGTTTTTGCGGAAAACTGTTGAAAATGTGTACAGTTACTTAAACATCTATTTGAATAAATCAGTCTTGCATTGAACATGATGATAAATAAACTGGCTAAGATTAGTAATTATTAATAGTAGTTTATACTTCTCTCGTGTTTTAATATCGATAAATAATAAAAAAATACGAAAGAAACTAATTTCGTTAAAAGGATTTCAGCTATTTAAAATAAATATCATCATAATTTTAATGCGCTGTGCTAATTAGTTAGCTGAATATTTATTTCAAGTGCTTACAAATGATGAATACTTCTTTCCTCTCTTAAGAGCATCGCTTACCCAAGACCCTTGTATCATAATTCTAACCATAAAGTGCAAACATTAATTAGCGCTGGTACTAGTTAATAACACGAAACTTCCTTAAATCGGGAATATAAGTAGGCCTGAGGAATAATGAAGCTGTGCACGTGACTAATGCCTACTTTTCATCTTTCCTACGCGGCGCATTAATCTTTTGATGAATGGTGCGCTTAGTTCCAAAAAGGTGAAACTTTTTGTATGCGAAGTAAAAATTACCCTTTTCATTCTTATATGGGAGACTGAAGCAGTCTATCGGAAGTGAAATATGACTTCCTTTAACAGTTTTTTTCTTTCCTTTTGTAGCAGAATTGGAAAAAATGTTTCTAATTCTGTTGCAAAAGAAAATTTATACTAAAGTTTAAAAGGGAACTGCAACGCCATTTGTTAACCTAATTTTTTTCACTGATTGATTCGTCCTTATTTTAGTATTTGTCTTAAAATTACACATAGAATGATTTTAACGATTTCATATTTTAGTTGAGAGACATATATTCTTCGCCTTGAATTTCATTTCTTTTATCGATAATTTAATAAATGTATAAATAATAAAGTTTGATGTTTATATTTTTCTAATCAGATGGCATTTTCTAGCTCATTTTTAAATTTTAAACTAAGAATGCTTTTTTTTTTTTTAATTTTTTTTAAGTAATACCTCACACACACAATATCTAAGTTTTCAAATATATTACCTTCTTAATTACGTCATATCTTGTAGAACACACTGAACCTTCAACTTTTGGTATGATTTGTATGTTTATATTGAACGCTACTATGGTATTGGATTAATTAAAGCTTTTTCATTGTGCTTTCATCAAAATTATACCCCATTTTTAATTTGCCAAAAATACAAGTTTAGCACTGAAATATTTATGGAAAATGTTTATCTTGTTATTGTCATACTAAATAATTAAACTGGTTTACATAAAAATAAGTGCTTCTTAAAAGCCTTAATCGAATTTAAGGAAGCGAAAGGTATAGTTAAGTGTTATTGCTACCCATTTTCGCCGGTGCAAGTTATAAAACAGCTAATACTACAATGCAGCTAAGCGTTCGTAACTTTTTAAGTGATCATTTGACGAAGTCGATGTATGAGCTGGAGCTTTTCTCTTTACAGTTCTCATCTCCATAGAAAGAAAATAGTAATTATGAAATTTCTCTCAGTCTGTTAAAGTGTAATAAAATTTAGCAGAGTAAAATATAAAATAGTAAAATATAAATATAGCAGAGTAAAATATAAAACGTTTGAGTAAAATATAAAATATTTTTTTTAATGGCGAGCACACTTAAGTAATTAACTCATTTGCCGCAACAAAGCCTGAAACTGCTACTCATTTTATTATTACCCGGTGGGCACCTGTGAACCAAGTCACGGAGGTACGAGTAGCATCGCCCACGCCACACCACCACAAACCCATTTATAGGGTGGGCCACATTCATCCATCATCTGAGGAAAGGACAAGAAACACAGAGAGAGAAAGTACATCCATGCCCGAGCCGCGATTCGAACCTAGGTCCTCACCATCACTAGTCAGGTACTCTAACCACTAGACAGGGTGGGCGGCAGAAATATGAAATAGTAAATTAAATTATTATTTCCTAATTAATCTTTGTCATCTTAGATTAAATATACTTTAAAGGAGTAAGGTGCATCAACAATTCCCTGTCCCTAAAATGAGTGCATTTATTAAATCAACTAGTATTTATTACTAGTTGATTTAATAAATGACCATTGTTGTATCAAGGTGGTGTTCAAAGAACTAAGCTTAGTAAAGAGTGTGGATTCAGTTCTGTAGCATATCTCCCTAGAATCTCCAAATACTCGACCACTTTAAAATCCAGAAAATGCATTGACCAATCCATATTCTAACTTTCTCTCAAAGATTATTCTTCTTTACCAATTTATATGTGACTCAGTGTTATCATTTTATACAAAGAAGAAATTTTTCACTGAACTTTTGTAAATACAAAAAAAAAAAGAAAGAAAGAATTAAGAGTGTAGTTTTCATACAAACGTTTAAGACCTCTTATTATAAATGTAGAGATCTATGTGGTCATTCAAAGAAAAAAAACATGCATGCAGCTTTTAATCCAAATTCAGTTATTGACATTATCAAATTTTTTTAATTGATAGGATATCAGTAATACTGAGTTTTCATCTTCAAATAGAACAGTTATCTTGACTTATTTTTGAACAAAATATGAAATGTGAACCTATCAATAAAAAGTACGGGCTTACACTGACCTATATTCAAAATGACATGTATCCCTTTATATTGCATGGCGGACAAGTTAATATCTAAAAGTTGCAAGTCATTGGTAAATTAGTCGCATATTGCTTTTTGAATGTCCTTTTTATCGATACCTTGATGCATTTACATATAGCATGAAAGGAAGCTTAGGCCGCGGTGATCAGGGCGTCGTTACCGGAAGGTGGTGATTTCGGATCTCATCTTAGCCGAAGAACCGTCGTTTTCACTTATGGCTACTGAGGCACGTAAAATATGTCGTGGTCGCAATGACTGCATGTTCTCATTTCAAATTAATACCTCTGGGGTTGTTTGGAGCCAGACTTTGGATCATCTCTTGCTTCTCACTCATAATTGGAAGATATAGATGGTGCTGCCATCTATGAGCTAAAAGTCGTACTTTCACCCTCGTAGGGAGCACTTTTCAAAAATGGAAGGCGCTCTCTCTGGCTTCATTCTCCCATTTTCTTACGGGTGAGATTGGCTTCGTCAAGTGTCAATTGTATTAACACTTGGTGACAACAACAACATAGGAAATGGAGAAATTCTTAAGTTTTCTCTCCCACAGATGTACGCTCCAATCAAAAGTACAATACTTCAGTTTATGCCAGTAGATTATAAATAGTTTCTGGTTGCTCTTCAGTCGTTTGGATTTAACTTAGGAATACCCCCTCTAAAAAATGCGATCCTACCATTGGGCAAAGCTGAATCCTTGCTTATATTCTTGTCCAATTAATTTGTTCTAATGATGTCGGACGCGCGCGATAAGAAATATTATATCATCCAGCAATACGTCTTGAAGCCTTTTACTCTCACTTGGCAGCATTGTCTACCTTAAAATCAAGTCTAAATGGTTTGGTATAGAGAAATTATCACAATCAGTTGCAAATGCGGCTGTTGTTATTCTGAATGTTTTTCAACTGTAAAATTCAAAAGAAGTTAATTCTGCTCTAAGAGTCTAGATTCGCGCTTAATTGTAGACACATTCACATTCTACCATCTTTATATTTACTCCTGCATTTACTTAGCCACTCTCATGCCATCAATGATGATCAGAAACATGATGTTGAATACTCGTATGTAAATAAATAACTACCTCAAAATTGCATTGTTCAGTTTCTACTCAGAGAAACTACGCACTATTTTAAGTTTCTTTGAATCAATTGCTCAGCGATTGTAAATGTCAGTAACTCTACTACTTTTCATATTGGACTTTGGAGATATTATTTGTTTATGTTGGCTTGATACATATTATTAAAACTTATTTATGGCTATGTGTTTGAAATGTATATCTTGACTATTAAGCACTCGTGTATAATGAACAGCTCATAATTGTATTAACAGATGTTTAATAAACGATACTGATCTTAGCACTCAATTTGATAGTGTTCATTCATAAATTAATTTAAAATTTTTAAAATAGAGATCTGTTATAAAAAGAAATAAATGTTACATTTAAACTATTTCTGAACATTCTGAACAGTTTGCAATGATCGAAATTACTTTACTAAAGTTCGATAGAGCGCTTGCCTAGTTTTATAATTTAGCATTAAAAACTCGGAATTTATTTTAAAATTACTGTTTTATAAATAGTTTATGCCATTTTTATTCATAAACTTTCTTATTATTTTTTCTATAATCAATAAAAAAATAAATATTTGGTGCACATTTTTTTTTTCAATTTAAAACTAAATTTAAAAGAAATTATTCATTCATCATTATCTCTAGGTAATGACATATTCTGTTCTTTTTCCGGCATAAATTTTTCTTCAATAAGAGATTCAATAAAATTTTGTTTGAGTTGGCAGCTGTGAATGATTGAGTTTCAGTATAACATTCGGTTCGATTTTTACTTCGTTCATGGTTATTTGCTCATGACTTATAGTGGTTCAAAATCTATAATAAAATATAGGTCTTGGGTTGAATTAGCTCTCGTGTGTAAAAATATCCATTAAGATAAAAGGAGTAATTAAACCAGAATAGATAACTCAATTTGATAGGCTCCATTAATGAAAATAATGTGAAAAAAACATGTTCATACATTCCGAAATCAAACATAAAAATCAAAAATTCGGAAAAAAAAAAAAACAGAATTTGCATGTGTAAGTGAGTCTCTCACCTGTAAGAAGGAAAAGTGAATTAGTTGAATTAGTTTACTTTTGTAAAAATAAAGCCTATTAGTTTCAAAAATTATTTTCTTTGTATAAATATTCCCAAAATATTTTAGTTTTTTTAAAATCATAAAGATTTACAAATCAAAAATTAAAATGCTTTGTAATATAAAATAGTTTACGAAGCTGTCAATATCTCATCCATGTTGCATTTATGTGGATTTCATTGTGTGTGATCCACACTTAATCTCTATATATTTTGTGACTCTCACTTCCTCAATCGTTCTCCTCCTGGACTCTTGAGCTCGTTTGATCCCGACTGTTATGTCAGTTCATGAGGTTTAAAGGATATTCAGTGAGTAAACGATGTCCTCTGAGTGCCGAATCTCGTCGTTCCGTCATCCGGTGTGCTGGGAGAATAGTATGTTAATGAGCAGCATGAAAGGAGATCCATACAACCGGGATTAAGTGTCAACTGAAACAGGAAGGATCATGTTACGCCGGACTCGTGTCAAGAAGGAAGATCCCCGTGATTATCCTTTTGCTGCGCTAGACGGAAGTAGCGTGATTAAGCCTTAAAGAAGAGTAACGACTTGTATTTGTTTTCATTTAGTTCTTTGTATAAATTTTATTGTATTTGAAGACGTTTTTCTGACATAACATATATCTGGGGTTTTGATTTGCATTTCAGTGTAAGCACTGAATGCAAATCAAAACCACAGATTTATGTTCAGGTGGTTTACTATTATTATTTAATAGATGCCACAATATCCAGTAATATATTCAATAATTTGATTTAATATTTATCTGGGGTTTTTTTATTTACATTTCATAGTTAAATTCACAGGTGGTTTATCAATATTATTTAATAGATGTTAATATCCAGCAATATATTCCAAAATTTGATTTGATCTGTAACAAAAATTAAATACATGAAAAATTCAAATCTTCTAATATGTATGAAACCTTAAAAAATACCTAAAAAAAGTTAGCTGCTCAGTATTTCCTTTCTTTTTTACTTAGTTAGTACTGAGATTAAAATGAACTTAATTAACTCTTTTAAAGTCCTGGGAGGTATGCAATATCATGCATATTCAATATATTGAAAATAAGGTTAATTCGAGCATCTATATGATGGGTTTACCATAATCTAGCGGTATTATTATCATCTTTGAAGTGAAGGTTCCCAGATTCGGTTCCAACCACTGTTGAACATTAGACATGAATATTGCTCTTCTATATTGTGTAGGAACACAATATAGAAGAACACAATATTTGATATTGTGTAAGAACACAATATCAAATACTTGGGATGGATGCTTGGAAAATTTTCGAATTCCTCCCTTAAAACACGTGACCATCCTATAAAAAAATCGATGAAAATTACTCCTGAGTGGCAAAACTTTTTGGATATGTCTGTATGCTAAATGTTTTTTAACATCCATTTGCTAAGTTATCCTGTGCGCGGTATTAAAATCTATCCTCTTTAAATTTGATTTAAACTTTTTCTTTGATTTAAACTCAACATTTTATCAATATTAGTTTAATGTTCCGATTATATAATGTGTTGTTTATCAGAAATGCTTTTCTCGAATGTAATGTTTCCCTATTCATTACATTATATTGACTTTTAATTTAATATGTAGGACTATATAATGCTATGAATATAGTGGTGTTTAAAATTCTTTGTATTCGCATAAAAATTTTAAAAAAATGTATTAGAGATATTTGTGTATTTTTCTCGCAAAATCTTTTCAAAATATATTTTATATTGTTACGATCTTTCTATTGTTTTAGTAATTGGAAACAATTCCTATGCAAAAACAATATTCAATATTATGTATTGTCCTTCAAAAGGCTTTTCAGTGAAATAAATGACACATAATTTTATTTATAATTTCCAAATTACATCAAAAATTATTTTTAATAAAATCATGCATTGATTTTAAAAGTTTGATTCTTATTTTTTAAAATAGTTCAAATTTCTTTTATTAATAGTAAAACAATATTTTTTCTTGATGCTTAAAGTAAAAGTTCAAATGCTTCTTAAAACAAATTGTGATTTCTAAAATATTTTCAGGATTCGAGTCTTTTTTAACTTTTATAAATATACATTAAAAAAATATATTGAGGATCATTTTATATGAATAATGTTTATTATAAAAATTTTTGTTCAATTATTATTTTTTTATTTTGTTATTTCCTTTTAAATTTTGTAAAAAAAAAAATTTGATTCACATTTTGCAATTTTTATTATTTTGAAGATGCCATATTGATTTAAATCAATAATCGAAATAGTAAAATTTCCGAAATTAACAAACACAGAAAATTTAAATATCATTGCATAAAATTTAGCAATATGTTCTATAATATCTGCATTATTTCATTGTGTATAAACTACTTTTATAATATAGCATTTCCCATATCATTTAAAATATTTGCAATACTTATAATCCAAGAATTTTGTCGATTTATTTTATTCTATTTATTAGATAAGCAAAGAAATATATTTCCTATTGTTTTTCCTAACAGGAAAACCATTTCGATATTTTTGCCGCGTTATCAGTTTTCCAAACAGATGTAATTTTATAGTATTATTTAATATATATAAACAGGATAGAATTGTCGAGTTGGCATGATTTAAATCGTCTCACCTGCTTATTAAATTAAGCTTAAACTTCTTCCAAATATCCGACCGTTTTCCTTTTTCTACGCTGATAAGCAAGAACGAAATGGAAAATGAAATAACTCAGCAAATCTAAGAGTATCCATCTATTTGAAATTGTGAAACGAGATATCTCTGAACTGAATTTTATGAAAGATTTTTGTTCTCTCGAATCGGGCCTACTTTTTCGATTCATCTTATTTCGAGCGTGCTCCCTTATCTATAAAAGGAAAGATCAAACAACTGCTGATTCTGCATGTATTTTAGCAAATTTATGAACTTGCTGTCGCGTGTGTTCTTAAATAAAAGATTTTGAAAAATCAATATTTATAAACAATATTTCTGAAGAACTAGTTTGTCTTTATTTAATGCATATCTGTAAATAAATTTGAATGTTTGCTGTAGATCAAATGTATTTATATGCTAGTGTTGAAAAATATTAATAGGATATATATATATATTAATAGGATATATATATATATAAAATATTAATAGGATACATATATATATATTATGAGTTATGATTATTTTAGGTTGATATGTTCATACTTTTGGATATATTAGGTTGGGGAAAAAGAAATCCATTATTTTCAAGTGAATTTTATGTAACTTCTTTTGGATTCGCTTTGTAAAAAGGCTTATAACAGTTGTCATGTAGATTTTTAGGTCTTGCGCGTTACTACTGCTGACTTGCGGTTAACTTCGATCATTTTTGATATTTTATAGACATTTTCGACGATGCTGTATTCACATGCGAGGTGCATCTCTAACATCAAAAATACCCGAACGGAATTGATGAAACAAAAATTGTACGTAACTGGTTGTTACAGTCATATATAGGACGATAAACACCTTTAACAATTTTAGCCATCTGGTTAGCATTTTCGCCATTATAAAAGAAAAACTAAAATGTATCGAATTTTCTGTTTGTTGTCTTCCATTTTTAAAACCTTGTACTCGTAACTGAATTAATCAAACAAAAAACCGCAAGAGGATATTTTAATGTCAAATGTCACCTTTCCAACGAGCATAAATCTGAAATTGTTTGATAGATACCTCACGAGATATCGATCACTACAGACGTCTACCGAAAAAATAATGGATTACTTTTTCCCCAAACTAATATTAAGAGAAAAAAGGTACAAAGGTACAATTTTATATGCGTTCATGGATATAAATTGTATGATACAATTTCATATGTATTTATACAAATGTGTGAACTTTTCTGCATTATGTGATAAGCCGCCCAACCTGTCTAGTGGTTAGCGTAACTGATGGGGAGGACCTGGGTTCGAATCCCGGCTTGGGCATGGATGTACTTTCTCTTTCTATCTCTCCGTGTTTCTTGTCCTTTCCTCAGATGATGGATGAATGTGGCCCGCCCTATAAACTGGTTTGTGGTGGTGGGACTTGGGTGATGCTACTCGTACCTCCGTGACTTGGTTCACAGGTGCCCACCGGGTAACGATAAAGTGAGTAGCAGTTTCCGGCCTTGTTGCGGCAAATGGGCTAATGTACTTACTTACTTGCTCATGGTGCCTGCCATTAGAAATAAATAAAAAGAAAAAAAAACATTATGTGATAAAAATTATTAAGATTTCTAGGTAATTATAATTAAAATTATATAATAATAGTATTTTTTTGAAAAACTCTCCAGAATATATTATTTATTTTTGTATAATTTATCATAATTATTTATACAAATTTCAATACATTGATGTTTTTGATAAGTATAATTATATTTTATACACATTAGTAACATTGAAATAATTTGTTGATTAAACATAACGATTTGACTTAATTGAGATGACGTCATTATGACGTGGTTGCGTATAACGTCTAATAAATATCCAAAAAGTAACATTCCTTTTGTCAGTTTTGCTTTTTTCTGTCATTGATTAAAATTTAGTTTTTAATAATCGCAATTATTTGCTCATTACAATTTCCATACGAGAGAAATACTCGAACATTTCTACAATGTTTTACAATTGAAGGATTGTTTTGATTTTTCTGGGATAGTTCAAACTAAACAAGTTCAAGTTAGTTTATTCTTAATATATCACTAAGAATTGTTTATTAATTATTTGCTTGCATCTATGATACCTCTATGTGTTTAATTTTCGTTCATTCTAATATCTTATTCAGTTATTTGTTTATAGGACTGAATCATGTAGTAGCACATTGCCAGAAAACAACACTATGTCATAATAAACGTAACGTTTTCATAAATATATACAATTTTTAAAATATCAATTCTACATTAGTTTTTATTCGTCTGTTAATACAACGCATTCCACGAAATAATATTAAATTGACGTATAATATGCAATTTCATCAGCTTAGGAAAACATGTGCGAATTATATGCGTTTTAAATTTAAATTTTGAATATTTAACCGTAATATTTCCTAGCAATGTTTACGCTACTGTGCTAATATTATTGACAGTTCCAGAGAATCTTTGGAATTTTATAAATATTAGGTCTTGCTGAGAGCCAGAAAGTTCTGAAAACTTAAAGCCATTCTTCCAACCAACTTAGTTATTCAATTGTGGCATCATTATACATCTTCATGAATAAATCTTCTTTATTAATAAATAAATTCTTGAAACAGGGTTTGCCCATTTTAATTTATATGCTAATATCGTCTCGTTAAAATAATTGAATTAACATAAATGAGATCAATAGCGAAAGAAATTTTAATAAACTTTGACATTTCGAGTGGATAAATTAATCATGTTAATTAATCATGCAAAATTCAATCAAGTTCTCAGCTAAATCTCGTCGTAGTCGTGTGGTTAAAACAGCACCCTGCAGCGAATTATTAGTAATTCCATCAAGACATAGCTTACAAAGAGTGGTGGATGGTGCATTTTTATTTATTAACGCAAGTTGTGTGATTGGTTAGCACATATTCCACATTTATCAGTAAATGTGTTTTGACTGGGTGTTAGTTCGGTTATGTGGTACGTCTTTTTAATTATTTACATTTTACTGTCTATCAGTTGGAGATTGCTTTTCATAGCATTCACGTTTTATTAAACTCTAAAGTTTCAAATTTCGAGCAACGTCAATATTTTCAGATTGACAGATTGTGTGCACTGAAAATAAAAATGCTACTTTCATCTCCTCTTGTTCGAATTGTGGTTCGAATCCCGGGCTTTGATGTGTATAATGGATCAGTGTATAATGATTTATGTGTATAATGGATAAATTCAGTTTAAACTGTAAATCTTGGTCTAATGAACCCTGGTGTGCTAAAATGATCGCTGAGCCACAAACAAACCAAACTAAACCCGTTGTACAACAATATCCAAAACTGAAGCCTTTCACTTCTTAAAAGAAAGATGGTTATACTAAATTATGGTGTGCTTTTGACGTGGTTGCTTATGAATTTTCTTCGTTTTTTTCATGCAAGATACATGTATTGTGCAATCCATCTATACATACATACATAGCAGTGCATGTGAGCCATGGATTGTACCTTAAGTTTTTCGGATTTAGAATACTCACCTGACATCAACCGCTTTGTAATTTTAAATGGTTATTTTAAGGTGAAGAAATCATACTTACACTGGAACCTTCCGTTCTACATCCACGCCTCATAAATGGAAAGATTTTGGTCACCATTGATTAGTGTGAACATGTCTCCAACGCACGGAACTCCAGCAACCATGTGGTGGAGAATGTGGTCATCCTCTTAATCATTGTCATGGCAAATGATCCTTCATTTTACTGATTTTTCAAGAAGTGACTTGAAGCTACTGGGATTCTGGGTCTCATTCACCAGTCTATAAAAATTCTGTCCATAAAGCACAGTGTTGACCATCCCTTGTATAACACAAAAATATTTAACTGGAGTCTTTTGTTGATAAACTCTTAAAGCAGGATTACACAAACAAGGCTTACACTGCCGATTTTACAAGAAGTGGCTTGAAGTCACTGAGTTTCTGGGACTCACTTTCACTAGTCTACAAAAGTTCTGTCAATAAATTACAGTATAGACCACCCATTGTAAAACACAAAAATATTTAACTGCATTCTTTGTTGATAAACCCTTAAAGCAGGAGCTGCTGATTTTACAAGAAGTGGCTTGAAGCTACTGAGTTTCTAGGACTCACTCACCAGTCTATTGAAATTCTTTCCATAAAGTACAGTATGGACTATCCATTGTACAACACAAAAATATTTAACTGCAGTCTTATATTGATAAACACTTAAAGCAGCAGTGTTTTTCGGAAAAACTGGTAAAAAAATTATCCAAATGCCATCTATGTTAAATAAGTTTAATTATAATCTATTCTGTCTATTTTTACGGGAAATATCTCAAACGGTCATTAGAAATGAAATAATGCGAAATACAAGAGGACCTATGTGAGACACTGATATGTGCAAATTAGTCGGTTAGACCCAGGCAAATGCGTTAAGGATTTAAGCTATATAATTTCAAGTTAGGATTCTTAAAATTGGGTGAACTGATATAAAGTTTTAAGTTTTACCCTAAAAGTTTTGTATTATTTTATATAATAATTGATATAGTTGTGAATTTTATATCTATAACTAAAATCAACATATTAATAAAAATATTATAAATTTGTTTTTTTATTTATTTTAGTATTCGATAAAAACATAAACAATGTGAGTAGAAGTTTTAAATCAACATCTCTAAGTCCAATTAAATATTCATGGAAAGCTAATAGCTCTCCATCAAGTACTTCTCAGAAGAACGCATTGATCTTTACGGCGCTCTCTTCCGTCGAGTACCCTCATGATGATGCTCTTACTTAACGACCTGTCGCACATTTAGTCCTGGTCGAACGTCTCCACTGAATTGGAAAGTAACGAAACATTTTATTACCACGATCGGAACTTTCATTGGGGTCTTTTCCTTACTGGCCGGCTCTTAACGCTAACTGCCACTTGGCAGCTGAATTGCGCCCGTGAAACATGTGGGCAATATCTTTCCTCGAGCATCCTGCTCTGCAGTTGACAGTTATATTGTGTCTACTGATGAAACGTTAGAATCGTACGTGTGGAATTTCCAGTCTGCTTTTTCTTAATGTTTAATGATGTTCTTGATCCAGTACTTGCTCGTCTTATGTGAATAACCATAAATCTCTAGAGAGGAAATATTGGTCACAATGTTCGTATATGTTAAGTATATACATAAAAATATGATTTTATTCATAAGAAATTTTTTTCCCGAATATTATGCTTCAATATTATCAACAAAATTTAAAATTTTAAAAACTGTGTTGTGTTATAAAATTCAAGAATTCCTTTATAAAATGTAAAATGGAGAGGTATAAAATCTATATAATTCCATTAGAAGTTATATTTGACTTAACGTATGAAATTCTTTATTATTTTGTAAGCGAATGATTGCATAAAAATTTCTAAATATAGGAGATTATCTTGTAATCTAATTATTCTTGAAAAAAATATTCTTTATTGTAGTAGATAACTCTTTCTTTCCACGGGCATTATAATATTTACATTTTACTTTCCTATGCAGACCGGCTTTAAAATCAATTCCAAACTTTTTTTTTTTTTTTTGCATAAAACATAATAGTTTTCAAAATAACTTCCAGAATTTCGTGCTGTTAAATGATTGGCTCTTTGGTCTTCAATTCAACAATTCGTGAGTTTGATTCCCACCTCATCCCTAAATGCTTGTAGTGGTTCGGGATTCACTTTAAACTGGAAATAATGTTCTAATTAGCCTTCATGTTAAAAAATTAATCATAGAATGACTAACTCATGAATCACCCAAAGTATCCTTAAATGTTACCATCAGCCTACAGTACATTTATTTTTATTGGATTTAATTTACAAACTGCATTCTAAGTGTTATTTTAAAACTGATTATTTTTCTAAAGAATTTTCTAAATTTGATCATTTTTCTCATATTATTTTCCGATTTGCTAAAGTAAATAATTTCAATTATGTTATAGATATCTAATGACATTATTAGATATGTATCACATGATTATCTATTTTGAATTCTATTTTATGAATTGATGAAGCCTTATGTGTGATTGTAAAGTATGTTTAGATGTTTCAGATTTGGATTTAGGTAATTTGCAATTGCAGATGTAGGTTCCTAAATTGGAGACAGGTTTAAGTTTACTAAAAAAATTAATACCTTTATGGGAATCCCAGCAAAAATTAGGAATTTTGTGAAGCTTTTTAAAGAAAAGTCCTTAATAAGTGAAAGAGCACATTTTTTGTCCTAATAATCGCAGCAAAAACTCCTTATTATATAAATTTGTTGAAAATGACGTTTTAGAGTAAACACTTATATGGATTAATTAGAAATTGAATGAATTATGCTTAAAAAGCAATCTATTTTATTTAACTCCACTTTAAGCTATCCAGATAGAAACAAATATATTCTTGATACAATTTTTATTTTTATTTCTAATACCCGGGTGCTATAGGATTTCCACCTTTCAGCACTACAAAGGGGGGAATTGATTTCAACTTATAAAGTAGGGCATCCGGTTGGGTGCCATCGTTGCCGCGAAAGTGAATGGGTCTTCGTAATTTAATTGCAGGGACTAAGCAAAAGACTTTCATACTTAGCCTACAAAGGTATAAACTCCCAAAGGTATCATTTCACAAGGAGGACATTGCGACTATGACATGTTTAACGTGCGCTAGCCCCCTTTAGCGAACATAACGGATCTTCGGTTGAATCGAGAGTAAAACTTACTACCTACCAAATATGAGAACGAACTCTTTGAAACATTAATAGATTCTAAACTATTTTTAACTGCTGGTTGTTCTAGGTTCACATCACCTATTCTGCATTTTATTTTTAAAATTTTGGGCACTTTTTTCAAATTTTTTCAAAAAGGTTCATCAACTATATTTGGGACAGTTACTGACCATAAAACTATGCAACTTTGTTCTAAATGAAATAAATTCGTGATAACTAATGAATCCATAAAGTTTAAATTGTTTATTTAATGCTGTGCTCAATTTTTTATTATATTGCTGACATTTTAAATTGAAAAATAAAATACCCCTTAGATTTTTTTCCCCATTTTAAAAAAATTCATTTAATATCCTGCTGCTCTGATAACGTCATTTTATAATAATTTAAAATTTTAACTGTGGAGATTTTGAGTCTCACGCTTTTGTTTCTCATTGATTTCTACATTTTTTCTGTTGGTAAATTGTATTTTAAAAATAATTGTTAGTTAAAATTAATATTTAAATCTTACTTTAAGAAATAAAACCTATTTGATTATAGTTTATTTGTTTCAAGCAAAATATGTTTTAAATTGCATTTAAATTATGAGTCAAATAAACTAATCAGCGTTTTTATTGCACCTCATTTAAACATGTATTTATAAGTCCACCAAAGGATACTTTATCTCAAAGTAAAATATTATACAAGTAGCAAGTGGTGACGGTTGGTGCTAGGCTTTGAAATATTTAGAAAGAGGAGCCCATTTTCTTAGCGCATTACTCTCTTACACTCTAAAAAGAAACAATATTGTGACAATATACAAGTAAATACGAATTACCTTGAATTGCATCTTAATTTGCTTAATTTATTTGCGTCTCTTAAGTTGCTACATATTTAACCAAAGCAATATTTTAAGATTTCACTAGGAGATTATAATAGTGTCTACAAGAATTATCATCGTTTACCGATATATGGGAATGATATTAATCAAGTTTTTACTTGTTTTAATTACTTTACTGTGTTATTTAACGCTTCATATTCTGTAAAGTGCATAATTATTTTAAATTAAATACTTAATTTTTCTGTTATATTGTGTATTCTGAAACTTATGAGATATCCGAAGAAATTATATGTCGGTCTCTTTAGGCTGTGACTTATTTACATTTTCTTTAAATTTGTCACTATACACTATCTCTTGCTTTATTTTATTAAACACTAATAAAAGCATAAAAAAATTTTTATGTTCATTTCAATTAGCTAATTGAAATGCAAAATATCTGAATTATTTATATACATTTTTATGGGGAATATCATGTTTGATTATTTTAAATTCCGTTTTGGTTGCAAACTTGAAATTTCAACTTTTCATTTTTTACCATTTATAAGTTTATTATTTCCTTTTTATACCATAATTTAAATGCTTGAAATTGTTGGCAACTGTCCATATTTCCCATAAAAAATAAGCAAATAAATAGAAACCTTCATTTCTTTAAAACTTTTATGTGAAAAATATTTTGACCATAAATATTCTTTTCTATCACAACCTTTCTTAAGCATTTTCATGACAAGTTAGTGGTGGTCAGATAAATATATGAGCTTTGACGTCTTATTCTTTCGTAATATAATTACTTTGATATATTCTGAAAGACTTCCATTTTCCCTTAGCTTGTCTTGTAAGGTTTAACATTTCATTACAATTTTTCACATAT
>JAPDSC010035606.1:0-10854 GCA_026290005.1 Latrodectus geometricus
TTACTCTTTTTTTAAATTTCTATCTATTATCAACAAATTAATTTATCAAATTGTAATAAAAAATATCAGAAACAAATCTAGAGAAAAAGAAAGGAAAATATTAATCGATCTACACATAAAATTACTTTTGTTACTAGCCACGGCGACCGGATAAATATTGAATTTGACTCTATAGAATTTGTTTTTATGAAAAGTGTGAGGTGATGGGAACTGAAATGTATCGTCAAATTCTCAAACGTCATTTCTAAAACGCCTATCATGTAAGTTGAAAAAGCTACCGTACACGTATATGAATTAAGAGCCTGAATAGAAACAGGCTTTAAGCGCTATGGGCGCGCGTAGAAAACACTCGTTTCGTTCGGCCTTACATTTGTTGATAGATTTTCCTTGTTGATTTCTATTTGCCTAAATTGCATTACTGATAGCTACGAATTATGAAAAAATGAATAATAACCAAGTCATTAGATATTATGTTTTTAATGGAGATATTTATTTTGAATATGTTAATTTTAATCACTTTATATAGAATTTTGTGGGGGAAAATAAAATTAAAATATATTCATTACTTCAAATTTTAAATGAAGTAGCTCAATTTATAATTACTTCGTTGAATTACTAAATTACTAAATTTGAATCTATATTTTAAAAATTTAATGAAGAAAATTATGCAAAGAAATATTTGTATGTATAATTGTATTATAAGCTCATTAAAAAAATCAATAATTTATATAAATTCCGAGAAGATGTAAATGAAAATCAATTTTTTGTCTACATTCTTATTTAAAAATATATTTCAAAATAAAGCACAACTCTTATGCATTAAAAATCTTATTTATCTAAAAACATTATTAATAAATGGTGTTGTGTCTTTAAATCATTTCTATAAAAAATTTATATTTCAATTTGTTTTAAAATTTATTTCAAAAAATTTCTTTTTAATGTAGACGCAATTTTCAATTCATAAAAAGTAACACATAAATATAAGTATTTAATAAATAAATATTACATATTTTAAGAGTTTCTAGTTGTTAGACATTCAAAGTATAATTTAAGTTTTAAATGATTCAAGTCAGACTTTGGTATTGTATTGATAAACTTTGCGTATAATCGCATTTTAATTCCAAGCGGTAACTTTAAAGTAACTCTGTATTTTGATTTAATTAAGTAAGCAAGTGCTTTGAAGACTCCATTAGCCGGACACAATTCCTTTTTCTTTCCCATGTTAGTTTGCAAAGAACTTTAAAATCAAGCTTATCATAAAATCAACTAAACATTTCAACAAAGTTTCGAAAATCTGCTTTGATTTTTATACTATTTGTTTTTACTTAAAGTTCTACAAAACTTTTTTATTTTTACTTATGTATGAATTAAAATCATTCTAAAATTAATACAAAATGTAAACATTTGGAATGCTATTGAAAATATTTTTGCGTCTTTAAAGATTAAAATTATTAATTTATTGGCAATATCCTAATAGTAAAAATCTAAAAGAATAACCAATAATTTTCATATTATTTTTAGGTTTTCATTTAACAATGAATGTTAAAGAAGGCAGTTCTTGACTTATTGAATTGCAAAATTAAAGTGCATTTGTATTTTCCATCTATACATATGCTTATGATTTATCTCTTTTTTTTAATTTATTAAAATTTCCATTTTTATATTTAAAATAATAAAGATGAAAGAAAATTTTCAGTTTAAAATGTGTATTGAATTATTAAAATAATCTTTCTAAATTTAAATATAAGGAATTTATTTTTAATTTTAAATTGATATAACTTTTATATAAGCAAAATAAAGATATATCAAAATGTTTGAAAAAACAAAAGAACAAAAATGATTTGCAAAATAATTAAAATAGCACATTAGAACTTGTATCTACTATTTTATTTAAACTAAAAAAATAAAAAAATTACATAAATACAATAAAATCTAACGTTATTCATTTGGAAAATTTATTAAGAGACTGTAAATACAAAAAAATTCCATTGGAAGCTCAAAAAAGGAAAATTATAATATATTTTAGCATTTTAATATTTATATATATATTCAATATTTTATTCTCATTCGAATTTCATTAAAAATCCGTACACCATTTTTTTCCCGAAACAGACATTAATAAATAGACATTTAAGTTAGAGCTGGTAATTTTACTTTGTGTTGACTATGTGTTTTACAAGTTAATTTGATAACTAGTAGTATTTTTATGCAAATGTAATAATCAGAATATAGTTAGATAACTAGTATAATATATTTTAGCATATTCTTACGCATCCTTACGTTCATTTTCCCTATTTACATTCTAATAAATTGTTTTACTAATCATTAAAACTATTTTGACATGCTGAAGCAATAATTATTCCTCTTAAAAGTCTTTAGATAATAATCCGTTATTTGTTAACTTCAGTAATAATTATGAACCCATTTTTCTTCTATGGTGATTATGTATGTTTTACAATAAGCACTTTTCAGTTAGATGTTGATAATTTGTCTTTCCTTCTACAACTACTTGAGATTTATTGTCGAAAAACAAATGTGATTTAAATAATTCCCTCGTTTTATGAATATTAGAATAAGAAAATTATATCTTAAGCACGTCAGTACTAGATAGTTAAACTGCCAGCTTCTTTTGTAATTCAAAATGTCTCTTATAAAACATCTTAATGAGATTTCAAGCAATTTACATGTCAAACTCAATTTTGTTTCCTTTAAAGATTTATTTCAGAAAATACACTTCATTTCAATTACCTTAATCTTATGAAAAATATTTATATTATATAGTATACTATTTACATGAATGGTATTTTTGGGAAACTTATGATTTTAAAACACTCCTAAAATCCAAACAAGAAATTTGAGCAACAACGTGCATTGTTTTTATATAAAGATATGACAGATGAGGTGATATTCTGCAATAGATGACTTTTGCATTTACAATAATATGTGTTTGTTGAGCCCAAGTATACATCCCATATGGATTCATTCCCAGTCATGCAAATATTTTATCATTAAAATACCTTTAATTGTGTAACAGTCGCCTCATCAGTGGAATTACGGTGTTCACTGATAGGTGAGATACGGTTAGATACAAAAATCCGTGTATACTTTTTCAAATACACGTTTAGCAAATTCTGCTCAAGTTAAAAAATTAAAATTACCAAATTGAAGTAATTAAAAAATTACTTCAATTTGGGTGTATAATCTCTGAGAGATTTAACCATTTAACCATCTGTGTTTCGTGAAGAAAGTATTTCATTTTTGATTCGTGGTGGCAGCATAATTTTGGTTTTCACTGCAATGCAAATTTTTCTCCCTTTAGCACTTGTCAAGAATAAAAAAAATTCTAATGCTTCATGGGACGTATTTACGTATAACCCTAGACCACCGCACAATAATGACGATTTAATGACTTACAGTCAGCAAGTCCATTTATAGCTGCCAGCTTAAGTAACAAAAATGTGCTAGTACTTTACTTTAGTATGTTCTGCTCCAAAATGTCAATATGTCTCTATTATAATTTTTTATTACATTAAATATGAATTTTATTAAATTATTTGAAAAATTTTTATAGCGAAATTCAATTTATTTTAAATAAAAAAAAATCTATTTTTGTTGTTTTTTAACAGTTTATTTGTTATGATTTTAAATAGCTATAATAACTAGTTAATTTACTGTCTAATTATAATTTGATTTTACTCATTCCAATAATTTTCAAAATCAACACTTTGTTTCTAAAATCATATTAAAATTTTAAGATTATTGAAAGAAAAGGTTATGTTGTTTTAATTCATGCAAACTGAAGAAAATCGATAAAATTGTATATTTTTAATAATTTAAAAAATATAAAAGGCTAACTTAATTACCTAACAATAGACTTCAGAGTATATAGTATGATATTGAACTTTTGGTGAAAAATTTTGTGATTGTAAACTTTTCACTTTTAATTCTTAATACCAAATGATTTATGTTTCTAGTTATATAAAAACTATCTTCCAATGTTATTGTTACGTATCTTTTAATATTTCTTGAATTGTTTTGCACAGACATTAAAAACAGTTTGTCTATCATGAATATTTTTTAAAGGAAGAATAAAAGCAAAAATATGAACAGGAAATCTTTAATTTTATTATTTACAATAATATTCTAATAATTAAATATTTAATATAGAATATATCATTATACCATTTTTTCACATATTCAAATTAGTTTTACATTAAATATTTTCCCTTCACTTGATAATAACTGTTTTTAAATGAAAATGGTTACAATTGGTAAATCTGAAGATATATTAAAAGAAAGTGTCTAAAACCTATAACGCACATGATTTATTTTATAGATTTTATTTACTATCACAGCACAAATATTAAAAACATTTTTTGTGTTCAGCACGTAAACAATAAATCGGTAAAAAAAGAATTTTAAATATTACCTAAATTTGAAAAATTAAATTTGTTCTAAAATATGGCGTCTAAATAGTTTTATAATTTGGTTGATAGTTTATAAATAATCTTTATTTCACAGAAAGAAAAATTAGTGATAATAGAAGAAAAAAATGAATAATCCTAAAAGAGCAGTGAAAATTCTGTAGATTTTAAAAAATTAATATTGTTTTAAAACCATACTTTTTAAATCTAAATATTTGATTCCAAACAAATTTTTTGAGATGTTATGATATAGAAATAAAATTAATTTCATCATGTTAAAATTTATGATTTAACTAGTTTATCTCTTCTTTAATTTTCATATTTTTAATTTGTTGTTATAATTATGATAAATAATAAAGTTCGTAGGTATAATTAAAACTTAAATTTGAAAATATCTTCATATATAATATATGTTCGGCAGCTTCTGCGCCTTGGCGAAATAACCAAGGTCACTGCGCCACTTGGCGTGACTACTGGAACTATCTGCTCCGGCAACCCTGCGCTTTGCACTTTCTAAGTCGATCTTCGGCGCATGAAAACAAAAGCATTCTATTATGTAACGATATACCCAAACTATGGGTCATCGTATTCTGTCTTTTTTAATTAAAGTTTAAAAATTACAGTCCACTCTCTACCTCCTTTCTGATCACGACACATTTTTTATCACTAGTGTTTGCATCAATTTTAGTACATTTATTTAAATTTTTAATTTAATTAAAGAAACATTTGTTCGTTATTCAAGGGTAAAAATCAATAGTTTTAAAACCACACATTTGCAAATTTTTCATGAAAACGTATTGTTAATCATAAAAATAGTAAACTCACAAATTAATTTATGACTATTGTCAGCAAAATGAAAGAACAGTACGTGCTTGATTTGTAACTTGATCACGATTTCTTCAAATGCTTGATGAAAAAAAAACCCTTGTCAATAAAGGTAGAGTTTTTCTATTAAGATCATTTAATATCATTTTCTGTGGTTTTAATCTAAGTAGAAGCTGCTATTGTACCACGTACAGAAGTTTATACAATGAAAGAATTGTAACTGAATACTAAAAACTTAATTATTTTTTTATTTAAATAATTCAGGCAAATAAAACAAATAATCCATTTTAATCTACACCTGGGATGATGGATTAAAATCGCTTGCATGACTTTATGAAAATAAATTTTAGAAGACATATAAAGAGAAAAGTCGATACAAAATTCCAAAAATATATAGTACTATTTATAAAAATCTAAGAACCAATCTAAATATAAGTAATCTAAATGGGTATTTAAATTAAAATATAAAAATAAATAATTCCTTTAGAATTCAAAATTTTATATTGATAAGAATACTTTGATAAATATTGCTTTGCATATCTGCTTTTCGTACTTCTAAAATAAATTATAACAAAATAAGAGATCCTAAACTTGTGGAAAGCTTATCCAAAAATAACTTAAAGTACTTATAGATTTTTCATGAATCCCTTTAAAAGCAGATTCTAACTAAAACCACATCGTATAAGCCAATGACATTAAATTTATATAGTATATTACGTCATTAAATATTGAAAATTGAATTATGCAATAGGCTTAACTTAATTTCCAACATTTAATGATGTAATACATTAAATGAATTTAATGTCATTGGCTTATACGATATTTTTAGTCACATTGATTTTTCTTTGAAACTTTTGATATTAATAATCAATCAGAGGGAAAAGAAATGATCTACAACAAAAATAAAAGCTTTTATTGGTCTAAGAAGTCTCATTATAAAAATATAGGTAATATATAAATTATAAATATAAAAAAAATGGTAAATTGATTATTCACGGAGAAATGATTTGATATGCATAAGCGCCAAGCGTTAAAAATACATCAAACTAGAATATTTAATTTTAATGCTAATAATTGCATCTCAAATATACTAAAAGTATTTTCTACGAATGACAAATAGAGAAGCTTTATATAAAATTTAAAAATTTATCATTTTAACGAAATAAACTACTTAAAATGTATTCAAAAGTGAATTTTTTCAAAAAAATTTGAAGACGTTAGTTTTTGATGAAAAATGTAAAATGAAGTCATTACTCATTTTGCTCCTAAAGTGGGAGTGTAAAATATTCTTTTTTATAAAAATCGTATATGAAAATATTTTAAGTAATTAATGTATTATTTTTATTTTATACCTTGATTTTCCATGAAATTATCAATTAAATATAACAATGAGTGTTTTTGTTTTTGCAAACACATGTTGATTATTATGGTAAATCCTGTCAGTCTCATAATTTTATCAGGATTTATATGACTTAATTTGTTGCAATAACTATATCCCTAAACTACATAAAAACTAATAGGATAATTAATATTTGAAAAAAAAAGAATTTTATAGAAATTTTAAATTTTTTTCCATAAGAAAGTTTAAATGTAATTGTTTACGTTTTTCATCAAAAAAGAAATATCATACGCTTTAAAAGAATTCAAAGCGAGTTTGTTAGAAATTAAGATTATTTCACATTTATGGCACATCATTTTATGCAACATAAGTTTCTGCCAATAAAGTAGTTTAAAATAGTTACAGATAAACTGATTCAACAATTTGAAATATTTTATTGATTGCTATTTATCAGATGGTATCAGGCCGTTGAACCCTTTTGCATCAAAACAGAAAAATTCAAAAGTTTCTTAAAAGGAAAACTTCAGCCATATTTATCAAAGTATACACAAATGAGTGTAATTAAAGTACAATTAAATCTTGATTTACATAAATTTTTATTTCTAGGAAATAATTTAATTCTCTTTCCTTTCAAAATTGTTTCATAAACTTTAATTATCTTTAATTACAAAAAACACTTGGAATTTGAAATAATATTATAACAAAGCAAGTTAAAAATATATTCCAACTGCTAACAGTTAAAAATATGACTGTGAAAGTAATTCGTTATTGTTTTTTTAAAATAACTGAAATTAGAAACTAAGATTTTATCTTTGATTTATTTTATTCAAAAGCTCAAAATCTTTTTAACTTTAAATTCATTTCCTTCAATGCTTTCATCTAAATATCACAAAATGTATTTCAGAATAATTAATTAAAATTATATCCATACCTGCTTATCAAACAGAACAATAAAGTAATAAAAATACAATAATGGGAAATAAAATAGTACTATTAGGCCATTCATGCTTATATGAAATCCAAATTTAACATCTCACAGTGCTATTATTATCAGATAACCATCATTAATAGAGCCATTTTAAATTCTTCATTGTTAAAAGAGCCATTCAGAAGCCAAAACGATTTCATTAAAATTTAAGTAAATAAGAAAACGTTATTATTATTATTATTATTATTTTTTGAAATTTTCTTATTTTTGTAACTTTTAATGCAAAAAATATTTTTCTTAGCCATAAAATTATTCGTTAGTACCATCGCTTTTTCTAAATCAGTTAATTAGGGGAAATAATATGTTAATTAATAATTCTTTAGAATCATTATCAAATTTTTAACTCCTTTTAAGTTTAGTACCATTGAGGTAATCTATCTAAAATATTCACTATTCCATTATACCATTCGATAATAAAGCTGTTCGAGTTTTTCATCGATTAACTATTCCTCATGACGTAACTTGGTGGATTATTAATCTAAACTTTGTCTTCCAAAATATCATCAATAAATTCAGAGTTGCTATTTAGAATTTTTCATTTATAGTTTCATTTTTACTAATGCTATTGTTATCAATATTTCATTGCAGTTTTCGTATCCAAGACTTTTCTGTTAATAAAACTTAATTTTGTGGATCAACAATATTCAACATTAAAGATATATTCTAATTATCAATTTTCACTAAGTACTAAATTCACTCTATTCTTGTAATTCATAATTTGTTCGTAGAATAAGTTATGAATCACAAGAATAGAATGAATTAGAATAATTTAGAATTCAACTATTATTAGAACAATTATAAAGACTGTTATAGAATTCAACTATTATAGAATTAGAATTCTAAATTATTCTATTTGGAATTCTAAATAATTCAATTTAGAATTCCAAATAGAATAATTTAGAATTCAACTCATCAACTGAGCCAAATTACCATAATTTGTTTCGTTATTATTAGATACTTGTAAATGTCATTCATAGATATATTTATTTCTTCCAAATCGCATCCACAAATTTAATATAGAAACAGTACAAATCGAACCAATAGCATAGTATGTTTTGAAACACTTCGAATTCTTTCATTATAATATTTAAATAGCTTTCATTATAACAATTTTTCACATAACGTCCATGATTTTATTTTAGGCAAGAATCATTGTAACAAATCATCTTGCATTAAATCTTTCTTTGATCAGTAAATGGAATAATTTTTTTCCATCAGTGTTCTAAAAAATTTCATCAATTTCTCAAAAAAATTCAAAAATTTCTTTATGTTATCATATGCTTTTTTCATTAAAGCTCTAAGATTTAGAACATTTGTCAATTACCTTCATCTCAAATACAATTTCACTTGCCCAAATGTCAAATTTCATTTTACTTACATCCTGAAGTTGTTGATTAAAAGTTCACAAACGACTTCATTGAGAATTGCTTCATTCCAAATTGTTCCAAATTCATATTTATTGATAAAAAAAAAGAATTCGTGACACTTTTAGTATTTTGTTAATATTATGGAAAATGAAAGGGTCTCATCATATATCAGATTTTTGGAGAAAAATTGTTCTTTTTGTAATTTATAATTTTAATTTTATCATAAGAAATTAATTTAATTTTTTTCAGTTGAAAATAGTTTATAAAAGATCTGTGAAAAAAATTTCTTTTTTTCTTTAATATTAATGAAAAAAATCCATGAAATACTTTCATCTCCATTCATTTGAATTTTGTTAATTCAAAATTAAAGTTAATATTTTTAAAAAGGTATCTTTAAAAATATTAAATTAAAAAGGCATATTTTTAATAAATGGTACAAGTTATCTGCTTGATATGGTGAAAAAGATGTACATTCCGTGGTAGTTTTCTAATGATTATAAAAAATGACTGTACCATGAATAAAACATAAGATTTTTAAAATCTTTTTGATAGATATAATTTTTAAAAAGAATTTGTGATATTTTAAACAATTTAAATGTACTGAAGAGAGTTCTTTTTATTTCCAAACTAATTGTAATCTGTGGCTTTTCTATTTTATTATTTACCATAGAACACCTGCTAATATTGTGTTTCATACCAAAAAAAAAAAAAATAAATAAATAAATAAATAAATAAATCCAAAAATTTAAAACTCCTTGTATTTAACAAATAAATTTTTTTTATAATTACAACTATGTCTTATAAAATAAATTAAAGCAAGCTATTGAGTAAATTATACACCATTGTTTGAATATTTTGTTTCAAAATGTCCTTTGTGGCATCAATTTCACGTATGAAAGTAAAAATTCATATGAGGATAAATCTGAAAAGGAAAGTAAATAGATAATGATAGTTGTCAAGTTTTTTATCTAAAGAGTTTTGTCTTTGATAACAGAAAATTCTTATTACATTTCATATTTCGAAATAAAAATTGGCAACTTACATAAGGCTTTAATTTCACCTCACATTTTCACCGATTTTCATTTTGGTATAAATTTGATTTCAAAAAATGCTATGTAACACTGTATGAATTCTCTAACCATATTTTCTAATCAACCATTAAAAATATAAAATTTTGAAAATATTTCGAAAAATATCCAATAAATTATATTTTATTTGTACGTTTTACACGACAATTTGAAAAATGAATTTTGAATATAATACAATATGTGAATGAAAATGTAAATATTTATATTCTACTTGGTTTGCAAGAAAATATTCAATCCCAAATAACAGGACAACTTGATCAATATAATTACTACATTTATTACACTCAACATTAGCTCTTGAAATTCTTTTAAAAATTAAATTTATTAATTTGAATGAGATTGTTTCCTTAAAACATCGAGAAAATAATATTATTTGCTTAAATATCTGTTTCATTTTTCAATGAATTTTAAATTATTCAGAAAAATAGTTTACATGCTTCAATATTCAGCGCAGGAATAAAATTTCATCAATTCAGTATCATTATTTCGCATACTTTGCCAGTAAATGAAAAATGGAAATCATTGTCCATGGCCATCAATTTCTTTAACCTTCACATTCTTCAATTTATCGATGTCAGTAATTGAGCATTTCATAATTTCAAATGAATCAACCGTGTAACCGCCTCCAAAATTCCAAGGAAACACTTTATTTTACTACCGTTCGAGAACTAGCACGTCCAATAAAACTCGACCTCTTTTCATCTCCACAACTAGGACAATGAAATTATAACAACGGACTCATCATCGTCATTTGGGGGCTTAGCGTTCTGCCTTCGAAAAATCGATTGCTTGTCCCAGTGGTTTAAGTCTGCTAGGAGAACGT
>JAPDSC010035610.1:0-15658 GCA_026290005.1 Latrodectus geometricus
AAAACAGTATTATGATATTTAAAAATGAATCATAACAAGAAGTAGATCATCGTATTTTTAATATTAATTTAATAATATATATTTTATATTTCGTATCACACGCAATACAAATGCGCTATTTTAGTTAATAGAAACTTTTCAGAAAATACCTATGAAAGTTAGATTTTACAAAGAAATATATTATATTTATAATTTACTTATGTAACTGAAATATAAATATTTATATTGTATGTATATATATATATATATATATATATATATAATATGTTTTTAAAAAATTCTCTCAATCATTCTAGACATTATATTAAGTTTTATCAAAAAATAAAAATCTATTAATTTTATTATATCTTTTATTGCGAAATATAAATAAATAATATTTATTTTGTTAGCATCACCATCATCATCCAAAGCCTTATCATTTTGGGTATGATATAAAAGATCATCATGGATCCCACTACAGGAAAGAACAAGGAGATGGTCATGGACATGTTCAGGGAAGTTATGGTTGCACTGATCACAAAGGCATCCATCGTGAAGTCCACTATATTGCTGACCACCATGGATTTCGAGCCACAGTAAAGACCAATGAGCCAGGCACAGCCAATCAAGACCCTGCTCACGTAAAATTACATTCAAATACCCATCACGCTGCTCATCATAACTCCGAACATCATCAACATGTCCAGCAACATCAATCTCGCCATCATCAATACCATGTTCAAGAGCATTATGGTCATCACAATAATCAACACCATAAGCACCATCTTTCTTATTAACAACAAACAATGGCATTACCATGAAAACATTGTTGAAAAACGCAATAATTAGCTTATGTTTATTAACTGAAGGCCATTTTTAAAATGAACATGATTGATAAATGGTTGATTTTAAAAATAAAATTTTCATATATTGAAATTATTTTTGTAGTCGTTTCTATTATTATAGTGACCTAAAGTCACTTCCAAATTACATGATATTTCCAATCATGTAAAGATAATATGACAACTTTATCTTTAGAATCATAATTCCTCTCTCTACATAATGAGTATCATATGACTATCATATGAGTTACATCAATCATATATCTTACATGATCGTAATAAACCTAGATGTTATTCAAAAGTGAAATGATTAGCTTTCATTCATCAGATATTATAAAATTTAAGCTTTTAATTAGTTAGATTTAAAGTTCATCTGCTCGATAAAAAGCATAAAAATTCTTTAATAAGAATTATTTTTTTATTATACAATGTTGAATATACAAACAGACATTACTAGGATTTTGTCTTCAAATTTTTCAACTATCACACCTAATACTACATGAAGATTTTCATTTCTTTGTAGTTAACTCCATTTTTGAATATTTTCTTAAGTGTATTATTTTATTATTCCGTAATAAGTATGCATTATCACAAAATACAATCTTCAGTCATTTCTCAGTTTTGGTTGATTACCAAATCCTTTGATAATTCTGGTTTACGAGGAAATTAGTATAATTTTCAAAATAAAGTTGACAATATTATTTTTTAAAAGTATATAATTTTTTTAAATTTTAACAAAGCATGTTTTTGTAATAGTTGATGCTAACCAAATCAAGGATTAACTTATTTCTATGATCTTATTTGCTCCATTAATATTTGTTTCAAAGTTTCAATCGAATAAAAATAAATTAAATTGTGAAATGTATTTTATTTTAACTTTTACTTAACTTTTACTGTATAAAATTATTACATCCATCAAATATAAAGCATTATAGGTTTTACATATGTCCCATTCAACATAGAATAGCTTCCTCAAATTCGTTAAAACAGTTTTGATAAAAAAAAAAAGCATCATTTGTTTGTTTTCTTGCTGAGTTTTTTGTATTTATAAAAATTTTCATGAAGAACTGCAGTTCAAATAACTAAAAAAATATTAATTATTCAGTTATATTTTGTTCCACAGCTACCATTATAATCTATTAATTGTCCCAAATTCTGAATTTATCATCCGTTTGTGTGCAAAAATTTACAGATATATAGATCGATACATATTTAAACATTAATCATAAAGTAAATTTGTCAAAATAAATAGGACAAATAATTCCAATTTTTCATTTGAAAACAAGATTCATTTAAGAAAAAAACATTTATAATATCTAAGCAAAATACCATTATATATAAAATCCTAAATTGAAATAAATACGTTAACTTTGTTTTTTATTTGTTTTAAGATTAATTATAAATTATTTACTTTGCAGAGAACTAAATTAGTATAGGTTAATTTATAAAAATTTTATAATTTACTTTATATTTCTCAACTATCTTCTTTACAACTTAAATAGTGAATCATAATATATCTTGATAGAAGAATTTAATAAAAATTATCTCCTAATATATTTCTATCCATTTTTTAAAAAGTAGGCATCATATTTCCAATAATAGTACTCTAGTAAAGCTAATCAAGTAAAATGTAGTTTTTGATATAAGTTTATTGAATTAAAGAAGTTTGTTGAATTTCTGAATAGAATCATTTAAGCAAATTAAAAAGTATTTGAGTTCTTTAAAGTTTAGAATATTATTACTCTATCAATGTATGCAACTTTAACTTGTCTACTATATTTATGGTGAACCTACTAAACAAATACTATATTTGACCATTTTGCTTAGTTAAATAAATTGATTATGTGGTTTAAACTGAAATTATCATTAAAATATTTCATAATGATTTTTATTATTTCCTAAATATAGCATTGTTAGGCATAAATTTTGTCAATCTATAGAATCAAATATTATTTGGTTATAAACAAAAATTAGAGACTCACTTATTATTCACATGAATTCAGTTTAATGACATAATATCTGCTCCTGATAAGATTTTTGAATTTAATTTCTATTAAGTAAAAATAACAAATTATGTTTTGGATAAAAATAACTAATATTGTATGTTTGAAAGAAAAGATACGAAAGTTCAAATACTGGAATATAAATTATCTCTATTATTGGATTTTTCTAAATGATTAATTTAAAAACCTTTTTACGGTACAGATTCAAAACAAAATTATTTCGAATGTAACTGTGATATTTTGCATATGTTAATATGATAAAATTTAGACTTTTATTATAAGAATGATATTTTTATACCTACAATTTTGAAGAAAAATATAAATTTTTAAAAGAACGAATTAATTACTACTAAAATGCAAATTAAAAGTCAAAACCCATTTATGAAGAAATTAAATGTAATATATGTATTTAAGCATTGAATTCTATTTTTAAAATTTGAAATCAGGAATTTTTACAATTCTAGATTCCAGTTAAATATCCTAAATGCTTCTTTAGTCTCATTAATCTAGTTAAAAAATAAAAAAAATTTTAACTTGTTATTTTATGAATTCATAATTTACTTATCATTTTAAAAGAATATGTGTGCATTGAAACTGTTTTTAGTTTTGAAATTCAATTGTTTCAGCACAATCAGGTATATTTTTTTATTAATCTTATTCTTACAATTTTGAGTATTATAATTTATCAAGACTTAACTGTATAAATAATTTTAAAAAATACTTGTTCCCTTGTTCATTTTCCTTAATTTAAAAAACCAATTTCACTTGTGAGTTTTAAAAGCATATTAAATTGCGTTATTTCTGATGCCTATTTATTTTTTGTGTGATTTTAAATATTGAATAGAATATCATTGTAACAATTATCAAAATTAATTTTAAAGTCTCTTAAAATAAAATTTTTGAATGTATTTCAATATAATATTATTAAAATTAAATATAATCATATTTATAAAATGTTCCTTATAAAATATTTACATCAAATAAATATTTTATCTTTCATTCTATAAAACAAGATCATACACTACTTTGATTGTTACCTACGAGAAAATATAAAGGCTATTCTTATAAATTTTGCTGCTGAAATACACACATCATCATCATCACTTTTTTGCAATAAATTACATTATTCAATGCTAATAGTTAATAGTTCAAATCAGAAGTAGATAATACATGGTTTATCTCAATATTTAATTTTCACCTACTAAATGAAATCATCAATCTAATGATTTTCTACAAGTTTTATTATATGTTGCGTGCGACTGATAATTCAATGTTGCACAGGATGTACTGGATTAACTTAAGAATACAAACTCTACATTTCACACAGTCATAAATTTTGAATAATTTATGAGGATATCTAGATGAGAAATATCAAAATGAGAAACTGGAACTAAATTTAGGTAAATGATTCTTTAATGGTAATGTGGTAATGATTTAAATAAAATAATAAAAATTTAGGTAAATGATTCTACATTCATAATTGCAAATAAAGGTGCTTATATATATATATATATATATATATATATATATATATATATATATAACGTATACTTTTTCTCAAAAAAATCAAAAATTAAAAATATCAAAATATCTTCTTGGGAGACATATATGAGCGTTATTACATAAAATTTGAAATGAATTATTTCACATAATAAAAATAAAACTAACAATAATGCCAAGAAAAGATTCTCACATGAAAAAAATGCTTATAAATTTTTATCATTAATGGTTATTTTAGAAAAGGCTAAATTAATTTAAAATAGTTAAAGAGTTAATGAAAATAGGGAAAGTGTGTTAATTATTTTAGAGCGTTACCTGTTGAACTTTAATTAAGTGATAATATTTAAACCAGCAATATATTTGTGCTCTCATTTCCTTCGATTTTTAATGCTTGAATAAATCTATTATTTATTTTTAACAGCTGATATTAAAAGTAAATTTGACCTATTCTCTTTTAAAGTTCATGATCATGCTTGTGGAATGTGTAACACATTTCAATGGCGTACCTAGTGACACCGCATTATATTTTCGTATATATAAATATTTGACAGTGTCAAATCAATCGCATACTTCACTTCTTTGATTTGAGATAGCTTTTATATTTCTGTTTCATATTTTAACATGTGCTACAAGGTAATGTTGAATTGTTTATCAATGCTTGTATTTTCTAATAAACTAATAAAACTTTGTAGATGTT
The DNA here is from genome assembly GCA_026290005.1 of Latrodectus geometricus. NCBI lineage: Eukaryota > Metazoa > Arthropoda > Arachnida > Araneae > Theridiidae > Latrodectus > Latrodectus geometricus. Next base: position 5,022 of record JAPDSC010035610.1, read on the forward strand.
TTATACTTCATAATGAACAGTATAGGGACTGAAGACAATAAGGTTTTTTAGTATTTCTTTAAAGTACATTAACAAATTAATGTATGCATTTTCAAATTCTATCTAAATTTGGAATTTTTATCTTTCCTTTTATATTTGTCATATTTAAGGCATATTTTATGAAATGTCCCAACGGAATATTGCTTTTTTTTTTTTTTTTTTTTATTTGAAGCTGCTTTTAAAATTTATTAAAATGTAGAGAGTAAATAAAATAACCAATAATGCTTTTTATAAGTAACTTTTACTTTGTGTTTTGCATATTTTGATAGTAAACATTTTGTTTTAACAATATCCCAATGAGTTTTGATTTGGAGAGTCAGAATATTTTATATTTTATAAAGATGATAGATAACTTTGTATTTAAGTGTATTTTAAACAAGCCGTTTAAAAAACAAATAATAAAATTTTTAAATATTTAATGAACAAATTTTCCTGAAATTAATACCCCATTCTATTTGTCGCTATAAAACATTGGAAATAATTTATATAATATTTATTTCTTAAAAACCTTTGACTGATTGTTAATATTATAGTTATTTTTTGTGAATATTTATAAACAATTTATTTTGCAAATATTTAATATTTTATTAACTATTTTCCTTAAAAAAATTCATTTTGTTAAATACAAAGGTATTCTTAAATTTCGAAAATAATGTATTCATTTATATATTTATAAGACCTACGCTTATTTAATTCTAATTACAAAATAGACATTCACTTTGGCATCATAGCTAAAAAATTGACACGTGCTAAAGTATATTCAATTTAAGACTATAATTAGTATTCATATTCTGTAGTCATAATTTTAAATGTAGACTATCCAAAATCAAAAAACCAAATTCTTAAAATGTTTTAATTTTTTTATGAAGTCAATGGGTTTTTATTAAAGTGAAATATATATAGCTCATTATCATTACAAATTCAATTATTTTCCAAAATTTCGAATGTATGCTTACAGTAGTCCTTGAATTTAAATAAGAATGTCAAAATTCATTAAGATGTATATAGACTATTTACATTTCAGATTATTCTATTCATTGCTATGTGTGCTGTTGTTGCAGCTTCTCAACATGGACACCAGGAAGTAAGTAACACTCAACAAAATATTTTCATACATATATTTCTAATAGGATAAACTAACATATTGATAATGATAGGCATGGTTATACACTTTTAGGAAATAGTTATTATTTATTATCAGTTAGCATTGGGATTAGTAAAATTATTGAAAAAAATATGAAAATAATTAAAACTGGTTTTTATAAAATTACTTACATATAAATCTTTCTAGAATTGAGTAAAAAGTGTCCAAAATTATATAATTCAATATAATTTTTAAGCAGATCAAAAGTTTCAATCATTTTAGAATGTTAATCATTTTTTTTTATTTTCTTATTTCCTTAAGATGTGATTTTATACTACAAACATAGTTTCAAGTGCTGATATCTTATGCAATGAAAATTGGCAACATTTCATCCCACACTTCTACGTTTCTCAAAAACAATATATTTTTAAAACGTTTCTCTAAATCATATTTTCTATTTTTTGAACATTATATCAAAGTTTATGTCATTAAAATTCGTTTTGTAACGGCGAAACATAATATTCCTTTTACTAATATTCCTTTAACTAATGTAAATAATGTTCCTTTTACTAGCATCACCATCATCACCCAAAACCCTATCATTTCGGATACGATATAAAAGATCACCATGGATCTCACTACAGAAAAGAACAAGGAGATGGCCATGGTCATGTTCAAGGAAGTTATGGTTACACTGATCACAAAGGCATTCATCGTGAAGTTCATTATATTGCTGATCACCATGGTTACCGAGCAACTGTGAAAACTAATGAACCAGGAACTGCTAATCAAGATCCTGCTCATGTTAAACTTCACTCTAACGCCCAACATACTCCTCATTATGATGGACACCAACACCATCATCAACAGCATCATGCCCCACATTCTGTTCATCAACATGGACACCAGCATGTTTATCACCATCAAGGACATCATCAACATGGACATCATTAAAAGCACATAGACATTTATTTCCTGCCAAAATATGCAAAAAAATACTGCTAATGGTTTTATATTTTATAAATTATTGTTTTGGAATAAAATAGTCTTAATAACAATGTATGTAAGTCTATTTTATTTTTCCGAGCTTTCATATTCGTTGCCGTTTTATAATGCTATTATTATTCTTATTTACTAAAATATAATTATATATAAGTTCGTTTTAATGTATAAAAATTAGGACTTAAAAACAATATACTTTTATAAAATAATTTGTTTCACTTGCTTGCTCAGAAAGTTATAAAATTGCGTATTTTTCAAATACACATTCACATTATTCTTGTGACTTGAACATTTTTGTCATGCTACATTACCTGCAAAATGATAATAATTTTGTTTGATTTTGATTACTAAATTACTTTCCACGACTGATGATAAATTATATCGATTTAACTTTTGATAGTTATAATATACAGTGATTTTGAGAAAATTTATTCGCACTTGTGTTAACAATTGAGTGGTTTTTCTTCAATTCATTGTTTTTAAAGTAAAAGTATTCATAAATTAATTCTATAAGGATTACAGTTTCTATTCAGAAAACATGTAATGTAACACTTAACCTAATATGTCTCACTATAAGCAAAAGTCCAACAGTAAGAAATTTAATATAGCTCATATAATTATTTTTATAGCATCATTTCATTATTAAATCGTAAGTATTTCTAAACATTTTACATTTGAACATAAATTATAATATTGTTTGAAACAAGAATAAAATTTTCTATTGTCATAAATTCTTCTAATTAAATTGAAATATTAGCATAAAATCAATGGTGAAAAATATTTAGTATAATGTACACAATATTATGATTAATAAAATTTTCAACTATACCCTATCGTATTGTGAAAAGGTTCTCCTTATGTATATAAAATTCCTGTAGTATATAAAATGCATATGTACATAAAAATCACTTTTTGAATACGACATAACTGTTTTACTAATTTTAAAGAACTTATTTTTTATAATAAGAATACATTTTAATATAAAATTTTAAAGATGTTATTGTGATCTATTTTTATTTTAATTTTTAGCAGTAAAAAATTATTTACGTAGTTCAGTGGTAACTTAATACATGAAATTTATAAATTCCGGAAAATAAAATCTTTTTAAGTTCAATACATTTTAAATCATGGAAAATAAAATATATGGAAATGTGACAGTACCATCACAAGTTGTAATATTTTTTATAATTTAAAAATAAATATAAACTAAATATATGATAAATAAAATTTTGGTCTCTTTGAAAATGTTTTAAAAAGTTATATAACTATGGAATTTCTCTGCCAAAATGATTAAACTTAACATAATTGCTTACCTTAAAATATCTACTAATGTTTAACATGTCAAACTCTATGGTATGTGGCAAAGTTTGTAGTACTTTTGACGTCATATTCCCAATGAAAAGCTTTCCAAGAATCAAAATCTGTAGTAAGCGTAAGACATTATGAAAGACAAACTTCTTATTTACGAAATTTTTAATTTTTGATAACAGAGATATATAACCATCCACATGTACTATATTTTGTAATCAATAATTTGAAAAGTATCCTTTTGTGAAAATATTAAAAACTAATTTCTGCCTAATTTCAGAATGATATATAAAATAACTTTTCTTGCTGTTGTAAACTCCAAAGAATCGGAATACAAATGTCAGTCAATCTGGTTTTCGTCACACTATAAACTATTTCTTTATCTTATATTATTCATAAAACTTACTCTTTAAAATTATAATCATATTTCGTTCAATCGCTTATTTTAGTTATTATTTTCAATCATAATATTTAAAAATTTTATCTTGAAAATCAAACTATTAAATGTTTATACATTTAGAAAACAATATCTTCCATCCCAAATTTAGAATTCATGCCTTTAATATTAAAATAATTTTTTATCAATGAGAATCAAAAGTATTTATTGCACTCTAAAAGGAAATTTTCCTTTTTAAATTTTTCGTATTAAACATTGCCACAGGACTATCCCCTGGGCAAGGAAGGCAAAGGTGAATTATATATTCTTTGAATCTAATCTTTTATTCTAGTTACTATTTTAGGTTGTAAATATTTTGTTATTGTCTATGCGATATCCGGAAATGGCATATTCAATACCAAATATGATTTATTATTCAGAACATGTTTCTCACAATAAATTGTTTGTCAGCAATATGATTTTTGGAGCATTTAAGTAAATGTAAGTAAAAGATTACTCGTATTCAAATTCGCTAAAGTTTCTTATTTAAATAATTTTTTTCCTGTTTAAATTTGCCTTCGTATTCATTCTTTGCGCAAAGTGGACTTAAATGATGTGATTTCGCCGGTTAATGTATCCTAGCTCGAAGGCAATCGTCAGTCAACATGCAATTTATCTTATTAGATTATTTAAAATCCATTTGAGTCTCACTGCCTGGAGTTGGAATTTCTATTTAAGTTACATAAACAGTAACAAGCACTCAGAAGTGATTTAGTTTGCAACCAGTGAAAGTCAGAAAAGCAGTGCCCGAAATGTTTTCTAAGGTAAGCTTATGTTTTATAAAAAATTGTTCTTGTAAAATAATATAGTTTCATATTTTTTTATTCAGAAATAAATTTTAAAAACAGCTATGATTTTTTTTAAAGTTCAAAGTAAATTATAAAATTGACAAATAGTTTTAGAAAACAATCCATTTTTATTTATTAATACGCTTTTATTCAAATATTATGTTAATACAAATTGTTAGTAATTATTATGCTAATACAAACTGTTAGTAATTTGTTTATTAGTATTCAAGCTTTTCAAGTATACTTTCTCAACAATTTAAGTTTCTTAAATTAAGTGAATTTTGTTTAATACAGTTTTTTGTTTTAATGATGTCATAATGAGTTTTGTTTTTAGAAAAACAATTTCCATAAAATTCGGTAGAAAAACTAAATTTACTACCTAATTAATTTTATGTATCTTTAAACTGACAAAAACTGCTATTATTCACACATATACCTAAAAGTAGTTCATCTAGTTGAGGCATTGGAAATCAATTATTAATCTTGTTGAAATAAATACTTGAATTCCACGTTTACTTTACTGACAGTGCAATAAAATGATTTCAGTCGAGAACTTTATTTTATTAAAAACATTTTATATTTATATTATATTATTAAAAGGGATGTTTCAACAGTTTTTGTTTGAAATAGACAAACAGTTGTTGAAAAAATTCTTCTTTCCAAAATTAAAACTTGATATAGATTGAATGAATTTAACCAAATAAAACAATTAAATTTATATTTGTTTTGAAATTCTTAAATGAAAATAACTTCTCTAATCAATTCAATTTTAAATGACTATTTTACAGATTTTGGTGTTATCTCTCTTCATTACCTTCGTCACTGCTGCACGCAGACATGAAGAAAACGTACGTAAAAAACAATTATTTTGTATTTAGAATTTCATTTCATTTAAATTGAATTTATACGAATATCAAAATTTAAACCTAAATTGTTTCGCATTTTGATGCTAAGATCTTAATATTTTAAATATACTCTTGTAACAATAATTAGTTAAATTATAACATTGTAATTAATTAAAGTTTACTAATTTTTATAATTAATATATATATTTTTTCTCAATACTTATTAATTAATAAAATCTTACACAAATATTCTAAAATAATATTACATATCATTTGTTATTATTTAGTATATAACGTATACAAACATTTTATGACAGTGATATTCTTGCAGAATCACCCGTCACCTTATCGTTACGACTATGACGTGAAAGACGGCCATGGTTCTCATTATAAGAAGGAAGAAAGTGACGGACACGGAACAGTGCGTGGGAGTTACGGATACACCGGCCCCGACGGCGTATACCGAGAGGTTCATTACATAGCCGACCATAACGGTTTTCGTGCTCACATAAAAACCAATGAACCAGGCACAGCAGATTTAAATCCTGCGAACGTTCTCCTTCATTCTGCTTACAAAGCACCCGAAGCGTATATCCACCATGACGACGGCCACTTCGGGCAAAAGAATGTCAAGGAAAAGGAAGTTGAAGCTGATAGCTATGAAAATAGTGAAGAAGATGACGAAGAAAGTGAGCGTCAAAACAATCAAATTGAATCTAGACAAGGTTATGGTTGGCGTACATTCTATCGGATAGGCAAGAAACATGGCGGACATATGTAGATGTTACCTTCGTTCAATTTTCATCTTCATTTTGAAATGTTTTTAAATCGAACTGAAGTTGTGATATTTTAATGTAAACTTATCTGTAAATATTGATAGTCATTCTCATCATTTCGCTGCTTTCATTTGAATAAAATCTCATTTTAGTTTATTACATATTGCTTATAGTAAATGTCTTATGTGCAATTTTTGTTATTTGGAAAATCTAATAACGAATTAATTGAAATCAATAAGAGAGTATTTGTAATATTTCAGCATTGTAAATATTATGTGTTTTATATCAAGTAGATATGGCTTAAATCAATATTATTTTAATTATATTGGCTTAGATTTTTAACTAAACAAATATTTACTACTGTAAATAATTTATTAAATTAAGATTATTATCATTTTTTTAAATTTTTCATTTCATTTTTAAAGTTTATACTTTAATTATTTCTAAAATACTGATAAAGTATGCAAGTCTCACGCTTCAAGCATTCCAGTAGAAAAGTAAAAACTTTCAATAATTATTGGCTTCTTTTAGCTACAAAATAATAGGTCACTTATAAAGTTTAAGTATAAAATGAACTTACAGATTAAAATTGTCATATAATTTTATGATAAAAGTTTTAAAATGCTTCACTTATAAAAAGTAACTCCTAAATTTTCTAAAAAAAAATTACCATACTTTAAACTGCATGTAAGCCTTATTTAATTAAATAAGCTGTAATAATAATAAAAAATTTTCACCACCAAAATCATCGCAATGAAAGCATTCCTTTATTGTGATTGCATTTAATAAAACAGTTTTCCATGAATTTTCAAGTATTTTGCATGAAAACTCAAGTAAATAAAATTATTTACTTGAGTTTTTTGAAACTCAACTTTTAATATAATAAAATGTTTCAGAATAAGCAACCCATAAAGATTAGAAGGAAAAATCTTCAAAATATAACCTTATTTTTTATGTGTTTGATGAACTTAATGTATAACAAGTTTTACCTCCTTGTGGTATATATTATTAATTTATTTATAACAATATATTAAACTCAAAATCAATTAAAATGGACCATAAATTAATACTAACCGAAGACGGTGTTATGTAGGAAAATATTTAGATGAAATTTACTTAATGCTTTATTTTTAATTATATTACTTAATTTTTAATTATTTTACTTAATTTTTTTATTAAAATATCTATAATTCCATGAATTTTGCAAAACTTCTCTTCAAACTTATTTTTCTATTGCTTTCTTCAATTTATAATATTGAAAGAGCTTCTAATTTCTTACAAATATGATATTTCAACAAAAATTTAAACACTCCAAACTAAAAACGAATTATAAATAAAAAAGGTAAGTAATATGAATTTTTTATTTACCAAATCAAAAATTAAATTATATGGTTACAAATAGTTTGTTTTTTTACTTTTAAAAATTATAAAATACCTAATGTGTGTATTTTATTATATGAAATTGTATAATAGAGTACACATATTATTTTACTTAATTTACTAATTAACTTATTAACTAACTTATTAATTACTTATTAACTTATATATATATATATATATATATATATTACTTCTTTTACAGAAATAATTTTCCAATGAGCATAAATCTGAAATTTTTTGCTCGCTATTTTATGAGATATCGATCAATACAGCCATCTACCGAAAAAATGATGAGTGGATTACTTTTTCCCCAAACAAATATCAATTCATTTGAATCTCGAAATTAATATTTAAATTTAAATATCAACATTAAATAGTGTAGATTTGATATATTCGTTGTGTTTATTAGACTATAATTATAAATTTTCGTAAAAAATATTGTATATATAAAACAATATTTAAAGCACCTAGTGAAAAAATAAAGAAATTGAAAAATTAATTACCCTATTTCAGTTTATTCCTAATAAACAAATCTATTTGTATTTATATCATGAACGTATTTTGAGTTATAAAATCGTTTCTGATACTTAAATTAGAAAATAATATAGATTAATATATAGTTTAGATATTTGAGGAAAAAAACTAAAACAATATTAAATAATATCCAAAATAAAAGTCTAAATAGGTGAAATCTGTTCGTTATAAATATTTATTAAAAAGTTTCCTTTTCCCTTTTAATTGCAATTTTCTTACAATTTTGGTATTTAAATGTATGTTGTAGTTACAATTATAGAACTTGCTGATCATATTCTAATATTTTAGTTATATCTATGAAAATAATTATTTAAGAACACATTCATTATTTTGCAATAAAACTTATTTACCCAAAACTTCCTGATTATTTATTTTTTATAAAACAACAACTTATAATTTATCTTGCATTAATGTGAATTAAAATATTGTTGAATTTTTGCATTATAAAATCTAACAAAATATTTTCTCAACCGAAGCTCAGTTTAAAACTTCTGCATTTTTTTTCATTATTTCGATTATAAATCTGTTATTTATCTCAAAGTTTTTCTTACATTTTTACCTTAATCGAGGGTTTTATTACTACATTATATATTTGAATTAAATTTTATGTTTTCTTTAAATACAGGATATCTTCATTTATCATTAGAGTTTGAAAGCTAAAAAAGGAATTCTAAAGAAAATAAGTGCTGATTAAAATCAAAATCTGTGCAGATAAAAATAATTTTCTGCTGTAAAATATTTAAAAATATTTGTAAACATTGAGCAAAAATTTTTTTTAATTAAAACACTGAAAATTTAATCATATTGCAATTATAATGAAGTTCAAAGCTTAACAATATTGAGATTTTTCAAATAGTAAACAAAGCAAAATATTTGGTTTCAATGATTACTTGTGTGCACCATTCTTATTTATAATGCCTATATCAATACTTTTATTTTACATGACATAGTAACCAGTTAATAAAATATATAAAACAGGAGTCACTTTTATAGCGTAATGATAGAAAATGTTTTGAAATATAATATTCCTTATTCAAGAAAAAGATAATAATGCAAATTTTATTTAATTGAATTTATATAAGCTTATATAATTTTGATTTTTTAAGGACGCAGGAATTTAGTTTAAAATTATCATTTCAGGCCCCCTTATATCATATTTGGTAAAATACACTGCTAACAGTAAGTAACTTAAAGTAAAAACTAATTAAATTTAAAAAATAAAATAACATTTATAAAATAAACAGAACTATACAAAGATACAAATTTTTGTAACAAAACATATGAGAAGCTGGAGGGGAGGGGAATAATATAATTTCATCTAGTATTAATATATATTATTATGGCAGTGTAAAAATTGTTAAAATTCATTAAGATCTATATAATGATTATTTCCCTATCCTTCATATTTGATAATTGACAATCTGACCATAAACATGACTACAACCTTGATATTCATAAACATATATCTCTTACCATAAACGTTTTTGTTAAGGAGTTAAAATGACTAAAAATGTAAAAGTAGCACCTTATTTCTCTCTGAAAAAATAAACATTAATTCAGTAAGAAAAATGATGCTACTTTAAAAAATATTTTATTAAGTTCTCGACAAATTTACTGAAGTTCACTACTTGCATTTGACTGTTTCATACAAAATAATTTTTTCACAAATTCCCCCTAATTTTAACAATTTTATCAATAATTAATTAAAAGATAAAAAATAATATAAATCTTGATAAGTAATATGTGATTTTTGTTTCAAATACTATTTGTTTGTAGATGGTACACACACTCACATTTTCAAAAGCTAAAAAATGCAAATTGATTTTGATATTATTAATGCATTGATTTAAGGTAAAATGATTAAATTGAAAAAATTAATTGATTCATGCAAAAACTTTATTGTATAAGAAAACTTTTTCCAATTTAGCATTGCTGGTTTTTAACTTAGTCTTTCAATTTTAAACCAATCATTACTTTTCAGAATATAACTTATACAGAAAAGAATAGTTATGAAATCCATGAATCCAACGTGATATATATATATATAATAAAACTGCATTTTAAAAGCATTAAATTTTTTCACATTTACATATAATTAATTATTGAAATACAATGTAAATGCAAAAAGAATAGTTGCATCATCCAAAAGAATTTCTGAACATTGATAATTAGCGGATCAATGTTCAGAAATTCTAAACATGTAATATGTAAATTTTTTTGAATAAAGTATTAAAAGTATATTAATATTTTTCCAATTTATTATTATTAAAAGTTAATAATTCGAAAAATTAAGGATTGGTTCTTAAATTACCAAATATTTTCTTTAAATCTGTCATTAAGTTATTAATTAAAGGTTCTATTATCTATCTAAACTATTTAAATGAAAACTCTAATCAACAGCTTTAATATAATGAGTTCCGTGGTAATGGTGCGTAGAGCTCGAAC
>JAPDSC010035611.1:0-16414 GCA_026290005.1 Latrodectus geometricus
TGTAGAGAGCACAAATAAGTTAAAATACTTATTTAGAAAAATAAAAAATTTTTAGAATTATTTCAAAAAGGATGCAAATTAAAAATTGACTGATATAAGGTTAATTAAAATTAATTTTTCAAAACTGCACAAAACTGCATTATTGAATTACCTTTATTAATTACTGATTAACTTGTATAATTAGAATGATTTGGAGGATTTCTTTCAAGAAAGATTTTATAGTTATTACTGTATAGAACTGTCATACACGAGAACATGATTTCAACTCCTGATATAATTATGCATTATTGAATTCAATAAATAAATGAAGATGAATATATAAATTCAATAAATCATTTTTAAATTTTAAATATATAGAAAAAACTATAATACCATAAAAAATATTTATAAAAAAACTTTAACATTCATTAAATTAATAAAATCATCCATTCTGTTACAAAAATTTATGAAATAGTAACAATATAATTAAAACTATGCAGACATACTGGTCAGAAGCAAGGTATTTTATGCAAAAAATTGCATTCATACAATTACAAGAAATTATGTGACGTAGGACCAACCTATCATTTTATAATAACAATTTTGAATTCAAATGATAAATATGAAAATACATTATTTTATTTAACTTTGTTAATATCTTATCACATTGCATTCTTAATATTTTTTTACATCTTATTAAATTTATAATGGCTCTATTTACAATTCGATCAAATTTATAATGGCTCTATTTACAATTTATTTCAATGTAAAAAATAGGGGGAAACACATAAAGCTTTTCTATTAATTGTATTTAATTGATAAAAATGAATTGCTTTATTTTTACCACACAACATGTAAATGTAAAGTCTATATATATACACTGTAATAAAATAAAATGTATATTTCATTTTTTTTTAATAAATTTTTGTAAGATTATCAGGAATATTATATAAAATAATAATTTCTATAAACTAATGACAAATTAATGTGGTAAAAACATTTCTCCAGAAAAATTCTTGAAATGACAAAGAATGGAGTAAAAAAAGTGGAATATTTTCATGCTATAATGAAATTAAAAATGATTACATCCTAGCTGTGATTGGCTAGGATGTAACCAAGGTGGATCGAAGTGTGGAAAAAAATATAGTTTTAATAGTGTTCAGAAATAATTCAAAATGTAGTAGACATAAAATTAAGAATATGGACAATAAAATTAAATGTAACAAAAAATATATTAATATCTTGTTTCCTGTAGGAAACAATTGCAATAAATGCATACTTGGATAGCAGAATCTTTAGAATGTTGAGTTAAATGTCTACAAATTTCAATAATAAGTTTATAAACTAGTAGAAGAGGTTGCATAATTTGTGGAATATATAGGAATCATGGGAGAATATCATTGCGAAGAAAGCCTTAAGAATATGAAACAAAAACATGTACCTAAAATTGTTAAAACTTATAAATTGAAGAATGAAAATATTATTCAGAATAATTAATAAAATTTGTTCTTAACACAACTGCAACTATAAATTAATAAAATAATTATCAAGATTAATGAACAGTGGAGAGACAAAATATTTTACATATTTCTAATGAGAAATTAAAAAAGATATAAGGCTTTTCATAAGTAATGTCACCAAAGGTAATTGTAATAATTATAAAATACTAATAACATCAAACTTATAAACTAAAGCTGTTTTCCTGATTAAGTTATTACCTACTAAAATCCTCTGTCAAGGAAATAATCTTTAAAAAAAAAAAACCAATTTTTTAAAAATGTCACTGCTCATCAATGGCATTTTAATTAAAATATTTTATTATTAGAACATATTTTGAAATAGCTTTAAAACGGGGGCTACTGTTTTTCATTTTGCTATGAAACCCTTATTCTGCAACATTTTATAATTAAGGCTCATTTTGTTGCAATTAAACATTTGAACTCTTGTTAAGCTTTCAGCTAAAATAAATGTTGGAATATTCTTAAATTGGTCCATTTCTTCAAAGTTTCATGACAGTATTTCTTTAGAACTGATGGATTGCAGATATCTTTTACCATTTGTCTAGCCAGCTTCTACATTATCCGTGCAAAATCTGCATCAATTTCTATAATTTCTTTTTGAAAATACAATGCCTTAAAAAGAAAAAAAAGAAAAAAAAAAAAAAAAGAAAAAGTCCTGAAATAAGTACCCCTTTATTAACAAATTTGACAAAGCAAATGTAACAAAGCCTCAACAGTTTTCTTATAATCACTTTTTTTTTTTGTTTTTCTCTTTTATGTCAATTTTGGAAACTTGTGAGGAACACTACAATTATAATTCTAATTGCTTTTGTTTTTAATCTCCAACAGTGCAATGACTTATGGTATAGTCATCAGTAATTGTATTCTGCACTGTTTCCCTTTTATCTAGGCTTTTTCATGTATCAAAAATTTTTTTTTTTTTTTTTGCATTGATAAAAGAATCTTTTTTCTTTTTTGCTTTCCATAATCATGATTGTTGATATGACTACAATAAAGCATAGCATATTCAAAAACTTACTGTTAACAAATAACTTCACTGTGCATTGACTATTGAAGAAAGAAATTGTATTTTTAGCATGAATGTACAAACAAATGAAAATGTTTGGGGAATTCAAATGGTAACTGTATAGTGAGAGACACATTAGTAAGAGATTGCATTGACTCACTGACGCGAACAAGCTTTTGACAGACACTTATACTCATTGACGTTTGCAAGCTAACAGCAAATTATTTTTCAACAATTTTAGTTGGATTAATTGAATAAAAATATAAATGCTGCTTGCATAGCAGATAACTAAATCCCGAATTGCTGAAACTTTACAGTAAATATATACCACATAATTGATTATATACTAATCCATTTCTAAATATCAGAAATAAAATTGTAATAAAACAAGCATAAGAAACAGATGTATAGAAAACCAAATAAATATTTACAATATATTTGCTTTCAAAGATATATTAAAAATTATTATTATTTTTAACTGATTTTTTAGAGTTTTACCATAAGTTTAAGACATTCCTAAGTCATCTTAAACTTCTTCCAATGAAAAATAAGATCTGCCATGTTTCTAAGTCAAACAAATAATCATTTGTTTAAAATTCCCTTAATAATTTAAAAATCAAGTTTGCTTTCAAAAATCAAGTTTGATCTAAATTTTTAGGGCATCCAAAGAGAAAATAATTTTATTAAATAGTTTACGTAGGCAAACTTGGGTGCAATCTATTAATTTACATTTACCACTTGTGCATGTTTCAATGTTTCTGAATGCAGCAACAGAAATTTTATAGTCCTATCCTTTATCAAAATAAATCTTGACAAATTAAAAATATTCCATCTTCTCACACATTAATAAATCAATTCTTATTTTAAAATTCACAACCAACCATGATTCCATGACATTAAAGGGATATTCTGAGCTTTTGGCAGAAATCACAGTGAAAAACTTTGATGTTAGTGTTTAAAGTACAAATTTTCGTTTTCTGATTTTAGTTGGTGGTACAACAGTGAGGAGGACTTTCTGGCAAAAAAATAATATTCACTTATTATATAAGTATTCTTTTAAAAATATGCTTTTTTAATAACTTTAATAAATGAAGAATAGATTCTTACTTGTTTAAATTTATCTTGATTAAATAGATAAGAATGCATTATAATTATTAAACAAAATTTTCTTTTCCTGCAGAGTATTTTTGTCACTAATCTTTAACTTTTTGAAAAAGATTGGAATATCACTAGGGTATGTTCTTTTTAATAAAGATTAAATGATTTCTTAACAAATTGATTCTTTCAGGTTTAAATATATCAACAGGAGAAATTTTTGGAAATGTATAAAAAAGCAAAAATAGTTCTTTTTAACATTTGTAGTGAACAATTCCTTTTACATAAGTTGTAAGAAGTAAATTATTTTCCACTATTTCTGCATTCGTGAGGAAAATAACTTTTATGACTTTACTATTATTCTAAAATAGTTATCCCATGGATATATGTTCATTTAAGCATCTTTTGCAGAAGAATTTATAAATAAGATTAATCAGCTCAAATAATTAAGAATTGCATGAAAGATTACTAAGAATACATTTCACTTATTTATTTGCATACAATTCAAGATTCAAAATTTTGAAATTTTACATTTTTTCCGAATTTTTGAAGCTTACAAAACTCAAGCTATATAGCTCACAAAGAGAAATTTTAAATTTGTGATTAACTATTAGAAACTTAATATCAGTTAAAGACTTGTAAATTTTTTTAAGAACTCTTAGACTTAGTTAGAGATAAACTTAAGCTACAGTAAAAATAAAATTTAAAAAAAAATTCATACAAATTAAAATCAGCTTATGATGTTATGTAACAAACATAGGAATTCATATCAAATAATAAAAAAATGCATAAAGCAAGAAAAAGAGTAAAATATTACAACAATGACGTTTTGCAAGCAAATAATTTTTAAAACAATTTAATTAACAAACTCAAAGTGTTTGGAGACACAAAGAAAGCAATTACAAAAAATATTTTCTTGTATTCCTTTTTAAACTAAAAAGAAATTTCTAAATGCCCTCTAAGAAATTTTTTATAAAGCATTTATTGAAAAATTACTAAATATTCTTATTTCAATTAGTGATCATCAGTGAGATTTACGTATTATCTAAAACATTTATTTTCTGAAAAATTCTAGTCACATCTTCTCTCAATGCTTTTAAAAAGTAATATAATACTTTCAAAATTTAACATTCAATAATGACTTGAATTTTAAAAAAATGTCTGTAATGATTTTGGCCACATAAAGTTTACACTTAATGAGTTTAAATCACTCTCATGAAGTTATGAGTTTAAATCACTCATTAAGTGTAATCTTTATGTGGCAAGAGAAAATCATTTCAAAATATAAATCAAAATATGAAAAATCATGTGAATAATCTACTGCTATAATAAAGATTAATTTAGAGTTATATATTAATGAAAATTTTTAATTAATATTTTTTACACTGTATGACGGAAAAATTTCAGAAATTTCCAATTTTTTTAATAATTATGACGCATTTATATTGCAAATAAAATAAGTAGTAATTATACATTATGCAGAAAAAATTTTTCGAAATAAATTATTAAAGAATATTTATTTATAGATTTTTATATCAGTTTTTCTAAAAAGAATATGGAATAAAAATGATAATTATACTCCAAGCAATAGAAATATTTTGAAAATTTTTATTTTGCAATATTTATAAATTGTGTGTCTAAATTATGATGGTGATTCATGCACAATGTAATTACCAAATTTTGCATTGGTACAAATGACTGATACAAATTTAAATAGTCATGCTAGTTCTAAATTAATCAATTTACAGCTTCAGTAAAATTGAATCAATTGTTTAAAAATAAATATAATTCTTCTAAATTTTAATCTTTTAAAAACAATTTTTATAATTTAAACAATTTATCTATAACTAAAACTCATGAAAATCACAATTTTACACATTATGAAATTTTATATTGTTTTTATTTGAAAAATGATAATTCTAATTTAAAACACAATAATTAATGTAAAATCTTTAATTTTTCATTTTGTATTACAAATGTTAGTTTTTAAATGAAACTCCCAAATTAGAATCATAGAACAACTCATAATTCCTTTCAAGAACATCAGATTGGAAAATAAAGTTTATGTTTTATTAAAAAATTAAATAATTTAACAGGAATCAAATGGATTGCAATTCCAGTATTCATGATTACTTGCACTTTTTAAAGAATAAATTTAAATATTAATCAATCTTTATTAATGAATATAAACTCATTGTTAAATAAAAAAAAAATTGGTAAAGCACTGGACTGCTGACCAATCAGTTCAATACCAGCTGGTGCATTCTGATTTTTTTCCCCCCTCAAAATTTCAAAAAAACTTTTGCTTATGTTAATTTTCCATTTTCTAGAAAATTCTAATGTTGTATACAAGAGCCTTCCTTCAGATTGAGGGCAGTTGCATAGGATTTTCTTCTATTTGCATTGTGTATTAGTACACTGATTTTTTTTTAAATTTTTATTTATTTATTTATTATTATTATTTTTTTTTTTTTAGTTTTTGACTTTGAAAAATAGTAGAGAAAGCTGTATGTTTTCAAACTGACAACAGTATAAATTAATGATTTTATTACATAGTTGTAAGGTCTAAGAATTCAATCAAAACAACATTTTATGGACAAACGATACAAGTTGCCAGCTATATATTTGTCTTAAATTTTAGACTAATTATTTAAAAATTTAAAATAATTTACTAGTCACAAATATTAGCACATATTAAGTCTAAATACTAAAAATGAGAAGAAATAAAATTATTTTATTTATAACATGTTTTAGTGCCTTGTTTTCAAACTAAAAAAACTTTTAACCTTTTTAATATATTTTTTAAATTCATTTTAAAATATATAAAATTAATTAAAAATAATTCAAATATGCAATTTTATTTTGATATTTCATCTATTTATGCAATTCCAAATAAATTAACTGCATAAAAATTGAAAAATATTATTATATTAACAAGTTTTATTACAGTAAAAAATTAAATTTATAATTCATTTACAAACAAGAATAAAATCATTTTTAATCTTTGTATAAAATTATTTAATAACATAATATCTTAATATAAAATTTAAATATAATTATGGACTAGTGTGGGAAAACTAAAAATTTTTCAATATATTTTCAAATATAATACTGAAAAAAAATGTGCATAAATACATAAATTAATAATATATATATATATATATATATATATATATATATATATATATATATATGGTATAGTCTAACTGCATAAAATCTAACAAGAATAGTGTCTGTATAAAATTGGGTTATTCTTTAAAACAATATCAAAGAGTAGTAGAAATATATAAAAGAATTTTTTACAGAACCAAAAATTTTAAAATTAATTCAAAAATCAAGATTTCAATATGAAACAACATTACCACAATTATTTTCATACTGCAAGAAAAGGAAACTTGCAAAGCATAAAATCGCAATCACATTTTTCAATATTTTCAGAAACCGCGAATAACTGATCTTGCACACTATAAATGTCTTATTTGTTGACAATTAAAACATATTTTATGGACCTTTTGATAAAAAGAGGAAATAAGTTTTGAGTGAAGGTATTTTATTTAATAATCTGATGAAACCACTCTTATGAGAAAAAAGACTACAAATAAATAAAAAAAAAAAAAAAAAAAATTAGAGGTTTTTCTTACATGAAAGAAAATACAGTATCATTAACTTAAACTATTTCACAAAATCTTTTTATTTTACAATAACTGAAATTGTTTACTTTGTTCCTTCAAATTTGAATAATTCAAGCTTTGTGTCATTGAAAATTAAAATAGCTTAGTTAAGAAATTCTCAATAATTTTTAATAAAAGAGCTATTTGGAAATGTATTATAATTTTCAATAATATACTTTAATTTTCAGAAACTTGTGGTATTTTTAATAAGTACAATAGCATTTTCTTTATACTTTATGCAATTTCTCAGTAAAATGTTTTTCTTTTTTAAAATTAATTTATCATTTGGAGTCAATGATCAAATATTGTTAATTAGAATAATTTATTATTAAAGTAGAATATTATAGTTAAATACATAAAATTTTAATATATGATATATTGCATAACTATTAAGTAAACAACCTATCTTATTGGTACATAAAAGTGTCAAGTAAAAAAAAATTATAACAAATGTTTTCAAACTATCAAATTTAATCTTTAAATTTACTGGTGTAACTGAACAAGTATTTAAATTACAATAAAAAGAAAGACCCTATTACGTATGCTTAGCAATTTCTTAAATTACTATTTACTCATCCACCATGGGATAATATTATCCAAACAAAATTTGTAAAAAAGCATCTTTTCAATTTTAATTCACTTCCTACATGATTTCATCCATTCACTTAGCAGAAATTAAAGCATTAACAATTGTTCTCAGCTAAAAACCACAAATCTATTGCACAAATTTTCATATCAACTTTGCTACACGTAAAATAAAACATTATTTACAACTTTATTATTTTTTTTCTCATTATATTAATATAGAACATTTCTTTACCTTAGATAAAAAAAGATTTCCCATCCATCTCACACAGTCAACATAATTCATATGAATATCTCTAGTTGTAAACACAGGAAAATCTTGTTTAAAAGTATTAAATGGCCTACATAACAAAAATATATAATTATTATTCCAAACAAAAAATAATTCAAGTACACAATACTCTTTCTAAGGAAAAAATAAATCTTATTTTATAAACTACACAAAATTAATAAAAATAATAATTCAGATATTTATTTACACACTAATTTACATTGTCAAAAGATAGCCTTTTTCTCTTTATAATAACTTATGTTACCTATTTGTCTTGGAAGGATTGTATTCATAAGATTCTTTAATTGCTGTTTGAACTTTGGCATCATTTATATCCCATATTTTTAAAGAATGATCCATACCACAAGACACTATTTTCTGACCAAGAAGATCAAAATCCTGAAAATATTTAAACATGTTTGCATATAAATAAAATAAGTTTAATAATATGATTAATAAACACAAAATTATTTTAACTACATTTATTAATAAAATATTTAAAAATTTATTTCATGATATGATACACCATATTTTCTTCTATATATTTATGGATTATGTGTTAAAATTTTCAAATTTCACTGTGCAAAATTGTTGACTGACTGTTTTAACTATTATACAAATACAATCAGTTAAGTGTGTGTTGAAATAACACTTACAAGATTTTAAAAACAAAATTAAATTCATTCAATGACAATTTACAAAGATAAATAGACAATATTATAGTTTAATTAAAGTTGATATACATAATAGCAATTTAACAGTATTATACAGTCTAAAAATACAATATCCATTGATGGAAATCAACAAGTATTATGAAACTAAATTTTTGAAGAATAAAACTAAGCTCAAAACAATTTATTGTAAACAAGCTCTGAAAAATTACCTGTAATAAATCCTAACAACTCCCATGTTTGCAACATGCTACATTGCTAATGAGAGGTATGAGTTAATGTCAAAGACTGGTGAACATGCTGGGAAAGAAGATCAATTTCCATCAAGCATTCATGATAATTCAATCAAACTAACTGATTCTAATGATACCAAGCATACATTTGTACACTTATACTAATACTTGATGAACTTACTATTCATCTTGTTGACTTTACAAGACAACACTTCTGCCTTACACACCCTATACTCATTTGCATATGTAAAATAAAAAAGGAATACTTTAAAGTATTACCATTCATGATCCAGGAATTCTAGTTTTAGTTCACTAATTCTTTTACTAAAAAAAAAGATCTGATCAACCAAGTACATTGCCAATATAACAGACTGATCGAAAAGTTAGGTTGATGGTGGCATAAAAGTTACCTATCAGAAATAACTAACTAATGTACAAGTACAAAATTCAGGTTTACATATAGAGAGGGAACAGCACATTAGCTGCTATGAGAACTACAAAGTTTCAAAACCGGATTATGGTCAAGAGATACAGTAAGTGTTTAAGCTTTCAGGCTATCTCACATTATAAGGTGTGCGAATAATCTAATAAAAACATTCTTCATAGGAAAGTTTTGAATTAAGTTTTCAAAAAAATGCCGTTTGTTTTATAAAATAAATAAGATGGCGCCACTATCTAGCTGACTTATTTCAGTAGTAATCATTTTCATCCTATTATGTTCAAGGACAATTTTCATTCCCTGGAAAGAGTTGTTATTGGTAATCATTTTTTCGCATATATTATTGACCTGGTCTGCTTCCACTACAAAATATTGATAAATCCTCACGTGGAAGCAAAATCATCTAAGTTAGAAGATTAATTTTAAACTAAAAGATATAAAGCAGGTAATTAAAAAATTGAGATAAACATGCTAATGTAAGGTAAACATAAAAAATGCACATAAAATATGTCCAATGTACAATTAAAGAGTAATTTTATTAATCAAAAATCTTTATCTTATTAAAAAATTATATTTTTAAACAAACTTTTTTTTTTCTTTTTCTTTTTATGCATTTAAGCAGTATGCCTTTTTTACTATTCACCAGAAAAATTGTTGTAGACTATATAATACTTTTCTCATTTTTACTCATAAAAAAGGCCTTGTGGATAAAAAAAGATGTAGATTATATACAGGAAAATAGGGTAATGTGCTAGAAGCTTATAAA
Organism: Latrodectus geometricus; assembly: GCA_026290005.1. Taxonomy (NCBI): domain Eukaryota; kingdom Metazoa; phylum Arthropoda; class Arachnida; order Araneae; family Theridiidae; genus Latrodectus; species Latrodectus geometricus. The sequence goes on from JAPDSC010035611.1 coordinate 10,237, forward strand.
CACATAAAAACACATCTAAAATACATTAAAAGGATGGAATCTTACTGCACTTAAAACTTCATCCCTGTGGCCTTCAACGCCACCAAATATAGCAATACATTGATCAGTTTTGATATTCCATAACCTTAAGGCATGATCTAATAAAAAAAATCATTCTAAATTAAACATATATTAAGTTGAAAAAATACCATCAAAAATATTAATGAGGCAAAATATTACTACTATAATTTGGCATAAAATAACATATGCAATATAATATATAAAATCTAATAATGTCATAATATCCCTACATAAAATATATGCAATCTACAAATGTTCTTAATTATAACATATAGTGTTCTTACCTTTACTAACAGACAGCAAAATATTACATTCAAAAGGATAAAATTTCAATTCATTAATAGCATTTCCATGTCCAATATAATGCTGAAAGTAAACAATCAAATATAATTTTTTTTTCATTATTAAAAATATTTATTTCTAATAAATTCACTGTATGAGCATTCTAAAATAAGACAATTCTTAAAAAATATTTTCAATAAATTTATAACAAAGAACAATATTATACAAGATGCTCTTTATTATGCATGTACACATGAAGAATTGATTACATACAAAATTTTACAATACATAAAACATTCTGTTAATAAATATTAAGACATAAACTTACAATAATTGATTGATTTTTGTCATTCTTTTGGGGAAAATTAATCACTTAATTATAATAAAAATCTTTTAATTATAATAAAACTATATCAAGGATGATAAAAAGAATTTAGAAAGTCTTATAAGTAGAATTTTATTTTTGGAATCTCTCCTAATATTTTAAAAAACATTTATTTCAGAGAACTTGATAACTAGGTCCAAATACATATCTGTCTTCACTTACATTATTTAAAACCTTGAATAAGTTTGAAAACGATTATTTTGCTGAATTCTGAAAAAAGATTTCTGTAAGCTAACTAATACTCATCTCTTTCTTTTAAGTAGTTTATCATATTCATATATAAAATATAAGTACAGTAATTTACCAACAATAATATACATATATTTTATATTTTAAACAGAGTGATTCATATTTATAAAAATCAATACTAAATTGTTTTTCTCCACTAGCAAAATTATCCCTCTAAGCTATGATAAAATTTTCTTTAAAACGATAAATTAATGTTTTTTGCTTCCCACAATCAGGGCAATTTGTAATTTATTTTATATTTTCTAAAAAATTATCTAATGAGTTTTGGCATTTTTATTATACTACATTTTGCTTGAGTAACATTCTCCAAGATAACATATATATATGAATTGAACATAGTTACACATTAAATGTAATTTTAAATTAAATGATTAACACTTAACTATAATTAAAAAGTCATCATGACTAAAAAATAATTTAATGAAAACAATTTTTTTTTTTTTATATATATATATTAAACATGTTAAGAAAATGGGAAAAAACATATTTTTTAATATTTTACCTTCATAACTCATAAAATTAATATTAATATATTTTTAATAAAGAAATATATATTGTTAAAACTTGCCTAATACATTTTCATTTCATAAATTATAAGTACTTAAAAAACTATACAACTAGAAATGTATCATTTTTGAATGAATAAAAAAATTAAGATTTCAGATGAAAAATTATTTCCTTTCCCAGGATTAAAAATTATGACACATAAAACAGAAATTTTAAAATCCTATATGCAGCCAAATAAGTTTCATTATAATTGTCTGATACAAATTCTGTCATAAATGAATAATTAATAAATTAATTTACTGTCAACTCTATTTAGCTAAAAATGCCCACTTAATATATCTCAAATATATTCTATTGCAGCATGTGGTAATCTAGAAGGCCATAAAAAAGATTTTAACTCAGTGAAGGTTAAGTACACACATTTCAATTAACTCTGTTACTCTAGCATTGTTTTCAACCAGTTTATTTCTTGCTTCAACTAATTTCTTTCTTTTTCATTTTCCTTAAATGATTGTAATATAATTAGTTTCAACCTAAGTAGAATGATGTTAAGCAATTATACATAATAGTTTTTTCATAAATATCAAAAGACTAGATCCTTATTCACCGTGGCAATTGCTATTTTATACAAAAATTGAGAACATTTAGTAATACATTATCATGTTAATGAGCATTAACAGTGAAAGAGATAATTATTTAAGGCTGAGCAGTGTTATGTATTTACATGTTATTAAAAGGCACACTCAGATTTAACTTATGTAATATATCATTAATTATATTCTCAGATACTTATGAGTGCATTTTAAAACACAACTATTAACAATAATTCTTCAAACAATCACATCCTAGGAAACAATTATACAAAAGAATGACTATGTACTAGTCAAAAAACAAATGCTGAATTTGAAATTGATTTATCATCTATCCATTTGTTTGATCAGCACCAAGATGAACTCAGAACACATTCATTATGATCAAAATATTCAATTTTTCTAACTTTTTTGACTTTCAAAGATAAACATCAACAATATGATAACCAATAATAAACAAATGAAAGCAAGTTTTGCCAAATCTCCAACCAGTAATGAACAAGTAGCTGAAGCAAATTATTTTAATTTTAAGAACAATAATTTCTTAGTTGAAAAAAGGGACATCTTAACATTTTGGACTAAATTTAATATATATACCAGTGTTTTGAACCATAATTTTTTAATTCTGGTTGAACCAAAATAACTTATACTGGTTCCTGTTTTCTTTCCGCCAAAAATAAGTTTTTCATTTAGTTCCAAATAAATTATTTTATTTTCTGTGTAAATTTTTATTTGTACTGAAAATATAATTATATTATAACAAAAAATGTGATTCTGTCTAAATTTAGAATAAGTTTTTAATTGGCATACTATGTGAATTGATAGAATTAACCAACTATGTACGATACAAGCAGTGAGCATACAACAATGAGTATTGGTATAGTTTTCCTCATCAAAATAGCAACTGACAACTAGGTTCATTAAGTCACTTATGAAAAACCTCATTGCTTATCACTCACCAATCACATAGAACACTTGGCCTTTTAATAATGTATTTATAATAATTAATTTGTTTATTTATTTATCATATGAAAATTGCTTCTAATTATTAGTATATTTTTTAATGTGGTTTCACTGACATTACTTCTGTTGTTTCAGGAAATAAATTTCAAACCTGAAAATGCGCTTTCAATATCTTGTGTAGCTGGAATTGACAAAATCACTACTGCAATCTTAACCAAGTGTGTATAGGAAATTTTATTCCCTTCCCAGAAATTTAAAATGCTTTTGTTAGGGATTGTGGAGTATCAACATTTTTAATTTACTGTGGTCAAAATAATAATTTAAATCATTTTCCCCTTTTGAATTCCAATTAAGATTTTAACATGTCATCAGCAAAAATCTTTAGTAGAATGGCACAGGTGCAATTGAGCTTTTTGGCAATGGTTACAGTAAGAAAATGACTGATAATATATGAAACCAAAAAGAAATTAATACTTTTATGGATCACTTCTGTTCCAAAACCCAGATATAGACTACATATATGCTATTATATAAAAAAACTATTTATGTATATACATAAAAGTGGTATTTTCCAATAAAAAAAATTGTATTCAACTTTATAGAATATCTGAGGTATATATAGAATATTTAATATTAAATATAAAAATAATTGGGAACATATTAAATACATAAATTAAAAAAGCAATAAATTCGAAAAAATAAAATAAATATTTTCATTGCTGTTTTATATATATATATATATTTAAATTTTTGAAAGGTATATTTAATAGCTATATAGGGAATGCAGGCTGAATTGAATAATTTTAATATGATGATCTACAGTTCAAATCAAATTTTTGTTAGTTAAGAATTTTTAATGAATTTCTGAAAAATTTTTGATTGAGATAAAAATTTTGTCAATTTGGGCATGCATTGTAAGCAAGTTTTTCCATTATTTATATGAAGTATAGTAGCTCAGCTCTGTTGTCAACTTTGTATTTTGATCACAGCTTAAAATTTTGTGGAATTTCATAATAATAGCAATCATTCCAGTTATTAATTAGAACAGTACTGGGTTTTTACCCAAAAGTATGCCTGTATTTATTCATAAGTTATGAAAAAATTATATAAAAATAAGGTTTCATAAATTTTTGTTTATATTTAAAAGAAAAGACAAAATCTTTACATAAATACAAAATCTTTATAGATTAATATATTTATTTTAAAATTAGATTTCTTAAAATACAAAATAAAATATTCTGAAATATTTCCTCAGCCTTATAAAAAAATCATTTGCAATATTTGACTTCCTGACTTTATAAGAAATTACATAATTTTTTTCTCTTTATATTATTAAAATTTTAATTAATCTTATGTTGATTTCATTTTATTTTCTAACCTCATAAACATTTGGTAGAAAATAAAATAAAAATTGTATGAATTATAAATAATTTCTTTTTGCTAATGATCAATATATTTTCATTATTATTTATCAATTTTAAGATTTCATGTATTTGGTGTAATAAGAATTCACTGATCTAGTCTTTATTACAATCATTTACAATTTTTATACTAAAAATTAAAAGTTTATTTTAATTAAAATTCATAATTTCTATCATAAAAATTTCTTCTTTTTGAGAGACTGTAATATTTATATAATTTTTTAGATTGATTTTTAAGTAATAAAAAGGGAATGGGTAAATTTTGAATGAAAATCATAAAAATATTTTAAAATGGAGTTATCTAATGAGTTTTGTAATACTACATTTTAATGTAAAATGAAAAATATATATATATTAAATAATTTTTCTCATGTTTGTCAACAAGAAAATTTGAGATTTTCCAGATAATTTTTAAGGATTGCCAAATTTTATAAAATAATCAAACTGCAGTAAAAGGAAAAAAACATCTTAAGTAGGAATTTTTAATATTTATGAATTAATGCATGAATACTGAAAAATGCTTGATTATAAACGACAATACCTTCAATAAATATTTTATTATATTTAATAAATTTAAAATTTATAGACACATAATAATAAATGACTCAAGAATGACATAATAATAATCATAACTCAAGAATGATTTCAAAAAAAAAAAAAAAAATTATATACATAAAGTGCTGTTAAATATTAGATGTTGTTAAATTGGAATATTACTAAAAAGTGAAAAATTATTGTTAAAATATATTTAGAGCTTATACAATGATTTTATAATAATAATAATAAAAGCATACAAACTTTAATAGTTTTTTGAATAGCTGGACCAATGATTCTAATAACTCCTCTTGTTCCTGCAGCTGCAAGCAGAGGATGTCCACTCACATCATCATAAGACCAAGCACAAGTGTAGAAGTTTTCAACAGTCTTTAATTCGATGTTAAGTTAATTTTAATTTACATCAATAGTTTATAGAATAACTTCAATGAAACAATCTTCATAAAATAACAATTAGTTTACAATTATATTAACTGTAACTGTTTCAAAGTACACTTCCATCAAAAAATAAATAAAAGTAACAAATCTGTCATGCAATAATTTCACAAATAATCACTTATAAAGCATTACAGTAAATAAGGCAAACATAAATATATATATATATATATATATATATGTTGCCTTTATAATTTTAAAAGAGATGTGAATTTTGAGAAACAATAAGCACAAAATTTGGCTGATTTTAATCCCATCAAAACTTTAGTTTATTCAGAGCTAGATCATCTCTGAATATTTGAATGATCTCCAAACTTTTCAATAATATAGATTAGTTAATTATTACAGATATTTATTAAGAGATATTTCAAAATGACCATGATGATCAAAAAATTAAAAAGAATAAAACAACTGTAGTTGAAATCTGTATTATACAGTACAGATATATCAGAAGGAAATAGGAATATTTTTTCAATGTTAATATTTATTCTTTCTTAGTATAAAATGTCAATGATTTTTCTTTCTTTTCAATTTATATGTGTAAGGATAAATTATCCTTAACTCACAGTGAAAAATTTATATCAAAAATTAGATCAGAAATAAATTCCTCAATTTTGAAATTTCAAAAGTATAAAAAATTATATATACACAATGATGGCCACTAGAGCAAAAGTTATAAATTTATTAAAATAAAAACCTGATATTTTCAGATAGAACATTTTAACTAATAT
>JAPDSC010035614.1:0-26615 GCA_026290005.1 Latrodectus geometricus
TGTGTGTGTGTGTGTGTGAGAGAGAGAGAGAGAGAGAGATTGTTGAAGTTTGTTTTATATTTGGAAGAAATATAAGTGCAACAAAGCAATTAAATAAGACCATCCAAATATAATAATTTTAATCATATATATATATGAATAAAAAATTAATTATTATAAGATTTAAAATAGTGCTATAAAAACAATCGACTACATTTTTAAATTTTTATTACAGTTTTTGTTTTGCAGCAGTTTACTGGTAAAAAATTATGTTCAATTGCTTAAAATTACTATTATCAATTGAAGTGCAGTATTAAATGTACAATAGCTAATTTTTAACTGTGCATAATTTATAAATCTAATTTACTGTTGTAAATAAGCTACACGTTCATTTAGCAGTGATGTGGCTCGGCGTCTAAAGCTGGTTTTGAGTAATTACAATTACAAAAAATTTAAAATAATATAAACAATAATCCATACAAAGTTTTAAATGTCTTACCGTATTACAATAAGATTTTTAATAAATACTTCATTCTAAATTCTGTAGAAAAAAAGGGGAAGATGGTATACAATTATCATTTTTCACACGACTTTAGAATGAAGTATTTATTAAAAATCTTATTGTAATACGGTAAGATTTTTAATAAATACTTCATTCTAAAGTCGTGTGAAAAATGATAATTGTATACCATCTTCCCCTTTTTTTCTACAGAATTTAGAATGACTAAAATTATTAAAACCCTTAACATTCAACGTAAGAATTTATTATTGTAGATAGAACCATAAAGATAATTTTATTCTATATCTTGAAAAATAAATATGGGGAGTTGTTTGAAGTAAATAAGGATACTTCTGAATTTCTTAATTAAAATTTTCCCATTTACTGATGATATGAGAGAAAATGTATACCCTTGCGTTGACCTGGAGTCGAACACGGGTCAACTGCTTGGAAGGCAGCTATGCTAACCGTTATACCACCAACGCTCATGTTGTATGCTTAAAACATTACTATGCATTTGAACAAATAAGTGATTCCTGTCCCTCTGAGTCGTGACCTAATTATAATAAAGTTTAAAGAAAAGGAAAATAAATCATCATGAACTCACTCAACGCGAAATCAATAAATAGTTATCAATCAAAAAAGGCGAATTATTATTATAAAGTTAAAAAGGAAACGTGAATTTACTTTTAAAATATCTGAGAAGGTTATTTCTGGAGAAAGCATACTAAAGTATGCTTCTCCAGAAATAACATTTTCAAATATTCTATATATACGATTTTAAATTGTTGTTCAATAGTTATAACATATATTTTGTCTTAAGGTTTTGATGAATTGTATTACTCATATGTCAATAAGAAAAAGATATCCTAATTTAAATAACTCCTGATGTTGTTGTTACTAATACCACAAATTGTCTAGCTAAGCTAGAAAACATATACAAAAAATCTAAAAACAGTAGAGGATCCTGAAGGTGTTCAATATTTTTAAAATCGCTTTACGAGTACGCTCCAGTGCCCTGATATATCTCGATATGGGCTTGATTAATTTCGGAAAATATCATTGCGACATTTTCCAATATCAATCCTGAAGGAGAATCCATAAAGTCGTCGGATGCTGAGTGGAATAGATCATTTACAAACTGTACCGTGCAAAGCATCCTAGATAAGCTCAAAAATGTTCTTGTCTAGGTATTTAGGTGTAGCATACCCTATTTCAGGAAAATGATCTTGAAGTTACTCAGAAGTAACTTTCGAGGTATGGAGTCTCACATTGTTAAGCTGGAATTGTTGATGTTCATAGAAATGAATAAGTATAGGTCATCCGACAAAATACTTGTAAATTTGTCATGTGTTATATTCGCCTAGACACCTATCAGCATATTTTGCAAGTTGCATACGTACTACATACCAGAGAAACCCAACTCTAAATAAATTTCTTTTTTATATATGGTGTGCATAAATTCAAGAAGCTATTTCCAATACACTTACATATCCATGATTCTGATGCAATTGGAAACGAAACTTATTAGTCAAGGGAACGTATTTTTAATCCTAGCATTGTTGCAGGGGTAGGGACAAAGTTAAAACTTAGTGGTCTTCTAAAGTACACGTTTGAAAATCTGTTTCTGTATGACTATGTAAATGATGGTACTCTGAATAGTTCACATACTAATTATTACAGATGCTTTATCACTGGAATCCACAGCAGCTTGAAGAAGAGTTACACGTCTTACAAGATTAAGAATTCTTGGCAGAAGCTAATGAGCTCGTTCTTTCAATGTCAACACTATCTGAAATTCCAAAACTTAACAAATAAATGGTGTTTACGTTTTACTCTTGAAATGGTCATGCACTGATATACAGCTTTTATCCCTACTTCAAAGATGCTATATGTTTTGATGCATGTTCTGAATATAATGATACACCAAAGTTACCTTGAATACATATTTTTGTATATATATCTGAATACAAATCTATAATAACGCATAACTTTGTATCAGCAGTAACTATTTTAATACTTCTCTAAGCAAATGTAGTTTAACAAGGTGCTATTAATCACATTAAGGATCGGTTTCATCTCCTCTCATATTTGTATTTATGCTATATCAGATTATTGAAATGCAAATAATTCAAAAAATTTTCATGACTTTATCAGTTTTCAAGCAATTTAGTTCGATTTGCTAACTTTCATTATAATTATATTCCAGTGATGTATAATTTAATTTAAAACAAATTGTATTGATATTAAAAATGCAAAGGATATACTTACTTTGCACAGTTTTTAGTAATTGATCTCTACTATTTGCACTCTTTGTAATTCCACTTTTTATTTACAACTTAGAATCATTACAAATTTATCTAAAATTCCTTTTCAGAAATCGGCTTAAAATTGTTGTTAATAGAGTCATAATTAGAATTCCCGTAGCTTCTACCATTGACGTCATGTTTAAATTTTTAGAAAAATCAGTTGAAGCTAAAACAAATCAAGTACAACGGATATCTAACAAGTCAAAATGAAGCATCTTTGATCACATGACTGCAATGAGGTTCTACTTTTTTAAGCAATTTTGTTCCTGTGTAATAGTTATCACTGCTGAAGAAAAGAGGGAGGTAAATACTTTCGATATCCACTTGTTTTTTTTTTGCAAATCACAAGTACTATTTTGTTGGTTTATAAATAGTGATGAAAACACGTCGTCTGATACATAAAAATCAATGATGGCGATTATTTGTTCGCATGTCATTCCCAACGCAATAACACGTTTTTGTTTGTTGTTGATATTGTATCAGAAGTCCATAAAAGAATACAGTCACATTATTTACTCTACATTTTATAATGTATTTGTAATTTTATTTTATTTACCTGTTCATGTTTTATTTTTTCTCCCCATTACAGTTCATCAAATCTTTATATTTCCAAATTATAATTTTATACTCTGCTTATTCAATTGTGAAATGTTTATACATTGTCAAATCTCTCTTTTTTTACTGCTCTTAAAAATTTTCATTACTTATATATTATAAATTTATTGAGCCAAATATTAAAGGACCAAAATTTTAATTAAAAATCACAATATATTACTTAATTATTTTATTAATTTTTACTATATTGTTTTAACAGTATTTTTGTTGTAATAATTGTTCTTAAGTCAAATTGATGCCAAAATCTTTGCTACCAGTGAATACTATTTGTTTGAATACTTATAGATTATTTTAGCATATAATAGCTCAACCAAAATTAACGTTGTTTGTACAATTTATTGAATATTAAATTTTAAGATTTTATGAAAAACTACTTATAAAGTTCATGTTCTTTTTACTTTGTTTTCAAATGAAGTCAGAATATGATGTAGGATAGTGTATCAAGTGGTTTTAAAAGTGTGAATGAATCAGAAGTAGAAAAACCAATAGTCATAAAATCCAGTCATTCTTCAACTTTTGTCCATCGCAATTCATTCTGTATGGAAAACAAAGATTCCAAATAGTTTGTTTTGTAAGGTTTGCCTTACGGCTTCAATCCAAGCTTATCCTCAGATGCATCTAATTTCAGATGTATCAATCACTTGGAGATTGTGATGTAAATGAACAAATAGCAAGGAGTAGGTCTTCAGAATTAAGGTCTATGGATTCATGCCAATGAAGCAGACTTGCGGCTATCATACATGGGCGTTTTTTATTACAAAATTCCAGAGCGTTACTGAAAGTAATTGCACAGTAATTAATACGATAGATAAAGGTGCAAAAAGCCAATGGAGATTACTTCGATGACTTGCAACAAATTACGCTTTCTGTTCATCTTTTTTGAACCTTAAAAAATAGCAGGAACTTTATCATGCATGTGTAAATATTATTAAAATCTAAAGGAATATATTTTCAATTGGTGGTAATTTTGAGCCAATGTGTTAAAAGGAATATATTATTTAAAAGAAGCAAGCTTCTTTTAAATAGTTCTCTTAGTGTATATGTAAAACATATACATTTATAATGATGTAACTAGACCCCAGTTTGTGCTCATCTGTCAAAAGCAGTGGTGGTCTCTTTGGTTAGAGTGTCCTTCCCCTTATCAAATAACAGTAAGTTTGAATTTGGCCATGGTCACAATATCTTTTTAGTGAAATGATACCTCTGGGAGTGGCAGGTCAATTATGGGTATCCTCTGCTTTATCCTTGCTTCTAAATTACGCAGACTACTACCTGGCTGATCTCTACTTAATTGGTAGAAGCCAACTTGAGCTAGGTACCGGGAAGTATCCTGGTGCAATAATAACCGATTGATCTATAGGTTATGTACTACCAACTTTAAAACTATTCAGGCAATCGGAGGCATAACTCTTTGGCTTTTGGCTCAACAGCTCGTGAGTCTGAATCCCACCTTAGGCATGGATATTTGCAGTGGTTTGCCATCCACATAAAATTTTAGGTTTTGAACCAATTATGGCCGACAGATACAAAGAATTACTAGTGAAAAAGGATTACTAGTAGTTTACTAGAAAAACAGAACAAAACAATGGATCGTCGAATTCCTGAATCCTCTTAACATTTGAACAAATTATAATCCACAACATGCACAAAGAATTACTAAAAAAAAAAAAATGAAACATCAAAATCCTGGATTCTCTTTACATACCAAGTCATGCGTTGGGAAAGAAGAGCAAACTGGTAGTCATCATTACAAATGTTGCCTTCAAATATTAAAAATTCCATTTTATGATCTGAAGAAATCTCACTTGACATTATGTAATTCACATCTATACAACTATGATGTAATCGCATTACAAACACATAAGAACAGGATTGTAAAATATGTATTTAACACAATTAACGTTAGGATTTCAACAGATTCAGGATCTATGCAATAAAATTATAAATTTGTCTTAAAAAAATAAAAATAATTTCAATTAAATTAATAATTAATTAATTTTACCGTTGTAGCTTCACTGGACAACAAATGAAAGTGACATTTAAAAGGGAAATCTGAAAGGTTTTTTTTATTTTTTACAAATTATCAAATAACAAAAAAAAAAATTATCATATAATTACGTGAAAATTGTCTGATTTTTGTTTATTTAATGTTAGAAAAATTATCAAAAATTGTGAAAATATCTCACGTGATAATTTTTATTCATATATTTCATGTTCTTATAAAGTTTATGGCAATCTATCATGCATCCATTATCTAACAAATTATTTAGTTTTTTTTTAAAGTTTGTTTTGCAGCTATAATCATACATTGGTTTCCTTCTAGCTATAAGTTTAATATTAAATATTTTAGAAGTTTTACTACTTGGAAAGTAATAATTCCAGATAAAATTATTCAATTAAATCCATCTTGATAAGATTTTCTTGTTGCTAATTAATAATGAGCTAATAATAATGAGTTACAAATTATTATAAGAATAAGCAATAATAAATGTAATTGCTTTTACTTCTAAGAATTTGCTTAAAAAAAATCACCAAATTATTTTAATTGATTTTTCAAACCGGAAGCAGCGAGAAGCAGATATCTTTGGGATCTCAAATGCTGATTGTAGCAAACTAATGAGAGTAAATAAATAAATAAAAAAGATGAAAACTAAAAATGAAATCATGTCTGAAAAGAAAAATAATAAAGTCGTTTATTGTGTTGAAATTATCAAGACTGTATCTGCAGTGCTGGCCACCGTAAATGCAACATCCTGAAGGAAGCATGCAAATAATAGGAAATGTACGACATGCATTTTTGGATGTGAGATATGCAAATGATTAAAATTTCAGCACAGACACACATCACACCCATCTGTGGCGCCACTTCAAAGCGCTATTTAAAGCGAGGGAATTTTGATGATTTCAAGTTTGGCAATTGTGTTTTTCTTGTGGCTTTTTTTTTTAAATATCACTTATCAAAAAAACGATCATTTTTTAAAACAGCAATCAGTTTTTGATCAAGTATTCGAGTTTGACAAAAGAACGATAGTGACCTACTAACGATATTGTGGTTTTTCTTTTAGGAAAATGGGTTGCCGTGTTAAATGAAACCAAACAACTGTAATGAGTATATGGAACCATTGGATGCCGAAGGGTACGGCGGACCGACTTGTTCGATCGCTTCCACCTCAGTACACCATTTCACGCGAGGACAGGACAGTGACGGATCGCTCAGTCACATCACCAACCATAGAACAGGATATTCAGTCTGTGACGCATCCAGCATCTGTGCGTACAACTCGACGTTATTTACAACAGAGTGGTCTGTCCGCAAGACGTCCATTGCTTTGTCTACCCTTGACGCAGATATACAGACATCCCCTCCGACGTTGAAGGAAGGATGTGAGTGGAAGAATAGAATGAATTTGTATTTACTCACGAGTCACGCATCTGTCTGCAACATCACGATAATCGCATTCGAATCTGGAGACACCGTGAAGAGAGGATGTTGAGCAGCTGCGTTATTCACTGCCACACTGATCCTTCATCGTGTACTATAGTATGGCGCGGTATTTATTATAATTCTCGCACTCCTTTGTGTTGCATTTCTGATACTTTAAACAGCCAGCGCTACACCTCCAAGGTATGGAGTAAGTTCCTTTTTCATACCTTCAGAGCTTTCCCACAGCTGTATTTCAACAAAATAATGCGCGAAAACATGTGTCACACATTGTCCAAGGGTTCTTTGTCAATCGTCAGATTGAATTGCTTCCCTGATCTGCTCGCTCTCCAGATCTTTCACCAATAGGAAATGAATATCCATGGTTGCTCAAAGATTGACCCAGATTATATCCCCAGCTGCCACACCAGTTCATCTTTGACAACGTGTGGAAGTTACTTGGTCTGCTGTACCTCAAGAACACATCCAAAGTCTCTTTGAATTATTTCCAAGGCGTGTGTCAGCAGTGATCTTCAACAATGGCGGCTACTCTAGCTACTGAATTTGGCAGAACCACACTTCACAAAAGTCTATAAATTTAATTATTTTAAACTTGGTCAACATGTTATATACAAAATAAATTTTGTTGTGTTATTTCTTGTCTTTCATGTTGTTACGATTGGGTAGCCAGCAATATAATTATTAAGACATGAAGTATGTGTATATTTAGAGAATTAAAGGAAAAGTACTTAACAGAATTCAAGTGTAAAATTAAAGTGTAAAATAATATTTATATCTGAAAAAGAAACTAGATAAAATAAACAGGAAATCTGCATAAACGCATTAAGAAGAACAGGATTAGAAGCTTGTTCCTTCTCATCAGGAAAGACAATCTTCTAGCTAGGTATTTCAAAATTATTGGAGGTGAATTCAAAAGATACCTTTCAATGTCTTAATTCAAAAAAAGTGAGAAAAGTATGTAAAACATTATGAAATATGTTTGTAAACAGTAATCCCAACAAATAGGCACACAATAAATATATAATAATATATACAGGGTGATTCTAAATTGTTTTTACAAAATAAGAAGGGTGATTGTAACCACCTAGACAAGTAATAATTACATAGGAACATAGGGTCGCATTCCAGTCTGAAAGGCCGAAAAGAGGAATTGCCGCCCGAACTTAAAACAATGTTGGATAGCAGAATGAGTAAGTAATACCAAAAGTCTCATAATCATGTTTATTTCTTAGTGAAAACCTCACAGCAATTGCTCAAAATGCCGAGACATCTGTGTCGTTGCACAGGCGAAGGAACGATTGGTGCACTTTTTTTAAATATTCCTGGTGTCGTTCTAATTTTGTCCGAGGCAACAACGATTCTAGCCACAGGATCTTCAGCTGAATCTACAGGCGTTTCGTACACTCAAGATTTCCTGTGCCTGAAGGAAAAATCCAGTTCGTTGAGGTCCAGTGAGCAAGGAGGCCAAGCCGCAGGTCAGGTACATCCAGTCCATCGTGTGGGATATGTAGCATTCAAAACGTTACGTATCATGATAGAAAAATGTGCCGAGGGTCCATCGAGCATAAGCCACTTGTTTCTCTGAATAGAGAGTGGAACAGCCTGCAATGAACTGGGTAACACTTTTTTCAAGAAGATATGGCATGTTGCGCCGTTCATACGGTCGGCATGACATAAGGGACTACCAGGTAATTGTCAAGGATACCTGCCTAGATGTTCACTGAAAATTTCTGATAGTGGAGATTGTCAGACCAAATGTGTTGATTTCACGTGTTGCTATTCTTATTTGCAGAAATTTACATACGGTAAATTCGTGATAGATTCTTGATGCTCTTTTGCTTTCCTGTTTTTTCCCTCTTAAAGTAGATTGCAAACTTATGTTTTTATGTAATTATTGCTTGAATCGATGGGTACTTTCACCCTTCTTAATTTGCAAAAATAATTTAGAATCATCCTATGTATTAAAAATAATAAAATACATATATAGAATTCCCCATACATACAATTTTAAATTAACCATATTAATAATCCTCGAATATGGTTCAAAATGGACGTTTACTTTTTGAATAAAGTACATAAGTTACGTGGAAACAATCACATAAGATATAAAAGTTTTCTCATTAGGTACGTACTTTTTAAAATTTTTGTTATATTTTATCTACAAGCTTACTTGCATGATTTAGAGTTTAAATCAATGTGCTTCAAATATTAAATATAATCAGATAAAACTGTTTCATTCTAAACAAAATAGATATTATTGCGTTTTCAGGGTAGAATTACACATTCTGGTCAAGGTATTTTGTCAGATACATTTCTTAAATGATAAATTTTTCCCACTTCTGTTTGTCAAAGTGGCTTGAGGGAGGAAAAAAAGATCACTGCACTACACTTCTTACACAGACAAGAAACATATATCAAGCACAGAGGAAAGATATCGGAATGATAAATACTCCAGAATCGAAAGTCAAGACCGACAGAAAAAAAAATTGACATCCTTTACGTCTCTTTGCGTGTACCGGGACTTGTTATAAAACGCCCCATCGTTCATTTTGCATGACCACAAGGGGAATGTTCAGCAAAATATACTTCTCTTAGAGTGGCAGCCATTTAAGACCACCAATTCAGCTCATTTTTTGGTCATCGTTTCGACAATGTATGCAGAAATTAAGCTGGTGAAATGGAATTTTTTTTGTGTTTAAAAATCAATTATTAAAAAAATGAAATATTTTTTTGCCTAAAAATTTTACTTTATTCAATTATTCCTGTAGCTTAGCATAAATTCTATTTTCTAACGTATATCTTACTAAATATAAAAATTAAATACCACAACAAAATTCATTTCAGTTAGTAAGTATTGTTCTTTTCCTTTAAATATTAATAAATTTAAAATGGGTGTTTTGACTTTAAGAATTCTAATCAAACAAATTTTAAAATTGATTATTTTAAGTTATAAATATTTTTCTCAATAGATTTACCAAGGATTAAAATTACCAGTGATGCATATACACTTAGTATGTCAGAAAACTTTGAATGTATTTAAAAATGTAATTATATTATTTCTGATTTAAAGTTCATCTCATTTAAGCAAATTATTTAGTTGGCTATTTGTGTAAAATATTAAGTTGAATTTAATATTAATAATGATCATTAACTGAATTCTTTCATATGTTTTTCCTTATGCAAAATAATTTAATAATTAATTATAACCAATCATTAATTATTCAACACAATATTTCATGAAAAATATAAGGTTTTATTTCAAGGAATATTTGTGCAGTATTTACAAAATTTTTTTCACATCAAATAATTACAAATGAATCTTATTCATATTTAAATAGATTACATTTCCCGATTAGCTCTTTCATCTTAATCACTCGAAATAAAATTATAAAAACTGTTTCGATTAGATAAAACCATATGAAATAACTTATATGTGAAGTCCATGCTGATTTAAATAATAACATTCACATTTAAAAACTCATTTGCAAAATAAAAAATCAAAAAACATGTGCTTTATAGGACATTAAATCAAAGTTTTGTTTAGTAACGTTTTCTTAACTAAGTTATCTTAGTTATCTTAATTGGAAATCAATACTAATGTTTTAGGAAATACGATTATGCTATGTAATAAATAATGTTTTTTTATATCGTGTATCATCATTTTAACAATCTTATTAGAAAATCTAAATACAACATTATCTAAGAACCAACTACGTTAGCAGTCGGTAAAGATACCTTCGTTTCTTTTAAAAATATAAGTTTCTTTAATTTTTTAAGCAAATTTGGTACAGCGGATTACGAAAATGAGGACTTTGTAGCAAAACATGGAACCACTATGCCCTAAAAAACAGCACTCGTAACACCGGACACACTTAAGAAATGTATGATTGAAAACTGCTAAAAAATAAATTATTATAATTTGAATCATTTATCAAAAAAAATCTTCGAGAAACATAAATTAAATGGAAGTCTTTTAAGAACATACCAAAAAAAGAAGGAACGGAAAACTTTACTCTTTACAGGACATGACTGTTTAGCAGAACACCTATACGGTATGAAAATATTGTCTTCTAAAATGTGTCCTATTTGTAATACAGGCACCTTAAATTCAGGCCACCTCCTAATATGTAATAGTTTAAATAAAGAGTCCCTAAAAATGAGGACGTGTCACTGAACTTTAATGAGAAGCAATAACTCTCATGAACTACTAGCAATTATAGACTCTTAATTTGTCTTGCTGAAATTAAAGTGTTTTCTATTGTTTCAATTTCCATAATTCTTTTAAATTTTTTTGTTTCTTTTATGTTTTATTGTATTTTTTGAACTTTTGTGATGCAGTGAGTTGTCTTATGTATATAGTTCGGTTTCCAAACAAATCCATATGGAACACAATTTTTAAGGCATTCCAAAATTTACTGTTTTTGAGATAACTCAGTCTCATAAAGAAATTCATCGCAATAAATATGTAGTTAAAAGTAAAAATGTTTAAGTGCTATTGTTAAACAGTAATTTGGTTTAATATGAGCGGATCATCAGAAAACATTTCATTATATGACATAAGTTCAAATACAGGCACTCTTAGGTTTATTTTATTTTCATTCTCCCCTTTTTTTCAAGAGCTTTTAATAAAAGCATGAATATTTTAGTAATACAAAAATATTAAGTTAACTAGGTGTTTTAGCGAAATTTATTTTATGAATAGTTAGTAAACAATATTAATTAGGATTAGTATTTGACTTTATACATTAATTATCATACTGAAAACCAATTCAAGGATTGAATTAAGAATTTAGTAATTATATAGGGATATGTTATGCTTCATGTGTTTCATTGTATTTGTTTCTTGCTGTCTGTTTCTGTCAATAGCAATCACGAATATTTAAAGCAAAATTTTGATCTAAGGTCATATGATGATATATATACCTGCCATGTCCCCAACTTTTTCAGCAGAAGGCCGTGGTGTCCTGGTTAGTCAGGACGTTCTTCTCCATATCGTAGGATAAGGCATTAAGTTCGAATCATGGCTTATCCGAAGATTTTAGTGTGCACTAAAGGTAGATGGATCACATCAAATATGTTGTTGCTGCAATGCCCTCCAAGTAAAATGATACCTGTGAGTGTAACAAGTCAAGTATTCGGGATTTTCTGCTTGGTCCCTGCTTCTAAATTACGAAGACTCCCACCGGCTGCTTCAATCTAACTGGTACAGCCCAATTTAGAGGAAGGTATAGAGAGGTATGCTGATGCAACAATAATCAACATTTTCATATTCTTTTTTGCCACACATCATGCAAAAATATTAGATTCTCCTAAAATTCTATAAGCTTGGATTCATTCAGCATAATGGTCTTCGAGATAGAGGTTAGACTTGATATCATAATATGATGTTATTTGGCAGGTATTTTGTTGTTCTTTAAACGAAAAATAAATGAATATACTGAAGAAGAAATAGATAAAAGTATTTGATTGCTTAAGATAAGAAAATTATATTTTATTTAAATTACAAAGGTTTGATAATTTAACTACACAGCTAATTTTGAAATTTCTCTATTCTTGCAAATGTTTTCAAGTTTTAGTTTGAAGGTATATTCAGTAAATTTTGATATTTAACTTTATATGTAAAGCTTCAATCGATACATGTCAAAGTATATTATAAATTTTATAAAAAAAAAACAGTCCAATAAATTTATGTGACTTCTTTTCAATTTCTATAGCCACACAAGCATTTTTATTTATATTACAAAAAGCACAAAAATTTAAGAAACAAAAATAATATTAATTTCATTGCACACTCCAAATTTTACTCTTATTATGAATTTTATTTTTATTAAATAGCTTAATATATACTAGAAAATCTTATCTTGTTTAGAGTTCAAAGTAAAATATTCTCACATTAAATATAAAACTTTGATATAAAATTGTAAATTTTTAAGACAGAATGTCAGCAATGTCATAAACAAAATATCATATCAAATTACAAGAAAAAAATTAGAGTTCTAATTGCAGAAATATTTCCAGGATTTAAAGTTTAAAGTTTATTTAATGCATTGAGATGTTCTGGATATAAAAATAAAAAGCTTTTAAGGATAAAATGTAACACATCAAATGAAATTTCATTATAAAAAAAAGAGCCTCCTAGAAGAACAGCAAACTTTTCTCCTGGTAAGACTTTTACGAAACGGCTTAAGTGAAGCGAAGTGAAAAGAAGTGTGTTCCATTTTTATCCCCTTCTCATATAATCCACTACAATAAGGTAATTTAATTTTTTCACGAAAGAACAAGCTATACTTAAATGACATTTCTTTCTTTTATTATCGTGTGTCCAAAAATGTCGCAGATGATCAATTCTGATTTTCGGAATGGCTTTTACTTTGGTGCACGATTTTTTTTTATACTTTCTTGCACCGTTGGAGAAATGGAAAGAAAGAAGGTTCGAAGTCCATACCCAAAGCTGTCAGGTTCTGCTGTTATAGGGAAAAACTGTTCCGCCAGCAACGAAGCGAGGGAAAAATTGCATTGGAAGAAAGAAAAAAGGAAATTCAGAAGCTGTAATATCTGTGTCTGGATTTTTTTATATTTTCCTTTTTTTAAATGAGAGAAAAAGAATTTCCTGGAGCGTGTAAGTTGCTTTTGGCTGGAGAACTGCTTGGAAATAATAAGTGACCGGAATACTTACTGACTGTATAAAAACATTGAGTGTACAAATATTTCCTCCAAAAAATAATATCTCGTTATACTTTGCCAACAAGTTTTTTGCAACTATATCTCATTATAAAGCGTGAGGTAAACATTAATTTACTAATAATATTGTCTGTAAATGTTATTAAGTACTATATATATATATATATATATATATATATATATATATATATATATAGTTATAAGACAACTACATACATTATTTTTTTAATGTTTAAGAACATAGATTGTTGTCACTTGCTTTATATTTTAAATTTAAACATATAATTTACGATATAAATTTATTTAAGGCCATATTGATGAATGTGTTATTACAAACTAAGGTTATAAACTATTCTTTCATATTATTTACGATTTATTCCATCCCATTCATTTCTAAATCCTTTAATACAAACTGTCAGAGAAATTTCTTATGAAATCATTTTAAAGAAACAAATTTTTTTTTATCAGTGACAATTATAAATGAACAATTATTAGTGTAAAAGTATTTATTTCAAATCTTGCTATTCGTAAATAAATACCTTTATCAAAAAGTCCTCTTTGAATGCTGCATATCAAGTATTCAAATTGTTTTGCTATCTAATTTACAGCAACAGTATAAAAAGTTTCACATTTAACCAATTTTCTTGAATTTGGATCTTATGAGGAGTGAGATTGTTAATCTGTTTTGCATAGTCTTAGTTCTAGAAATGTCCCCGTTTGTATTGTTAAATTGGGTACTGCAAATTATCAATGGGATTTTATAACATTTACAAGAAGTGGAAATCAATGACAAATATTTACATTTGCTTAGTCGTATTCATAATAGATTTTCTAACTACAGCATAATTTATCCAAATCTTAAAACATTTAAATCCATTTTAAATGCATTTTCCTCTTGCTTATGGCTTTAAACTCCATTAAATTGGTAAATTATTACGTAAGTTAAAGAAGAATTATAAAATCTCTCAATATTTTACCAATCTGTTAAATGAAATATAAATCTAAAAGTTTTTTTGTGCTTTAGTGTTCTCTGATGATACGTAAGTATTATATTCTATGTAGGAAAAATCTTCCCAGAAAGGCATGTGTTGTGGATGTAAAAGCAGCTTATAGCAACCTAAAATAGAGCTGTTAAGTTATCAATAATGTTATCTGAATATTGTCTTGTTAAAATAAATAGATGAATTGGCATATTAGAATATAAGACAACATAACTTCTGGTTAATGAAGAAAGTCATTATCTGTCAATTTCCTCTACTGAATCACCACTGCAGGATAAAAGAAGACAATCAAGAAATCTGTTACATACATGCTATAAAGATTTATTAATAATCTGACACTATTAACAACTTGTTGAGAACCAATAATATCAAATGCTCACCTTTAAGCGATCATTATTTTTACAAAACGATTGGCACGATTGGAAAAATATCAGTTTTGGTTATGAAATTTGCTTGATGTTAATGACTATTAAATAACTGTGTGGAGATGAAAGAAAACAGTATAATCAGTGGCCATTGAAGAGCCAACTTTGTATCTGACATGGTTTCTTTTTCGTACAAGATATGTTCCCAACACTGGAGAGTGTTATTGATACCTTAGTGAATATGCTATACGTCAAAATATGTTTTATTTTCGACTAAAATATTTATAATCACATTCTTTTCAATGCATGCAACAAAAAATCTTTTATGCTTTACTTTAGTGACTCTCTACATAATCAGATTACACTACTGGCCATTAAAATTGCTACACCAAGAAGGCGACATGCTACAGACATGAAATTTATACGAAAGGAAGAAAGTGCTGTGATATGCAAATGATTAGCTCTTCAGCACATTTAGACAAAGCAGGCGCCAGTAGCGACACCTACATTGTGTTTAAATGAGGAAATTGTTCAGCCGGTTCCTCATACACAAATTGCATTTGAACGTTGTTGCCTGGTGAAAAGTTGTTGGGATGCTTCGTGTAAGAAGGAGAAATGCGTACCTGCACGTTTCTGATTTTGATAAAGGTCGGATTGTAGTGTACTGGGATTGCGGTTTATCTTATCGCAGTATTGCTGCTCGCGTCGGTCACGGCCAACTAGACACACAAGGCCGTGTAAGCTTTTTGTGACGTCACGGAGACCGTCCTTTCTCCCAAAAGGTTTCGTTGTAAGTGAAACCGAGAATAGTTTGCTTATAGCCCGTTAATTTAGAATTATCATTCAAAGTTAGATGGTTAAACTATTTGCAATAAAAATTTTGAATTTAATATTTATTATATTTTTTTAAAATTCATTTATTCAAAATATAAGTCTAAAATCTGAAGTATTTGAAAAATGAATAAAATCTGAAATATTATCTGTTTATCATTTTATTTAAAATTTATATACACTTAAAAAACAATTTTCAATTTTTATAATTTAATCAATTCTGTCCTTTATATTTCACTTGAATTAGTATCAGAAATATAAAGTAATATTGCAAAATAATTTCACTATTTCTTTAAGTGTATTTTTGAGTGAAATTATTTCTTTACTTTCCTTCTAATTCATATTCAGTAAGTTGTTAATTTAATACACATATATTCAACTATCTTTCATACAAAACATGCATTCTTTTAAGTGTTTGGAATTATTTTATTCATAATATAAGTTCAGAACCTAAAATATAATAATTCTATAAGTGTTTTTTTTATCATTTCAATTGAAATCTGTAATTTATATACTCTTAAAAATAATTTGTGTGAATACTTTAAGAATTTAATCTATTGTTTCCTTTATATTTCATTAGTATTAGTATCAGAAATATATAGAAGGTAATGTGATACAAAATAATTTCACTGCTTTAAATGTATTTTTGAGTGAAATATTTTCTTTGCTTTCATTCCAGTTCATGTTCTGTAACTTGATGAACCAAATACATATATTCCACTATCTTTGGTACAAAACATGAATCATAAAAATTATTAATAAATAAATAAACTAAGGGAAATTAAAAAAAGAAATTTCATTTGACATCTAAATTGATGTGAATCGATATTTTAACATAATTACCTTACTTTGAGTAAAGAATTGTAAAATATACAATTTATAAAAAATTATCAAAATTTTCACTCCACAATGTTTTGAATTGTAATATTAAAATATTTTCTAAAACAACTTTTTGTCCGTTTAAAAATCATAAACATGGTGGAATCAAACTATGCATCCAGTTTTGATTTAAAAAACCAAAAAGGAATTTCTTTTTATCGTAATAATGTATTTATTATTACAGAAACATAATAATTCAGATATTTAGCTAAAACTATTTTCTTGTATGCATGTAACATTTCTTGTCGTGTGTACATTTTAAGCAAAAAGTAATTATATGCAATATGGTAAATATAAAATTATTTTTCTTACTGTGTCATAAAAGAACATAAATTTTTGTATTGTTATTTGAAGTTTGCTGATTCTAAGCCATTAAGTTTAAATTTATTCAAACATCTGCACATTAACTTACAAATAATATCTTTTAATGTAGCTATTGTTGAATGTCATTTAAACAGTGCAAATTTCTGAGCTATGAAATGAACTTTTTAAAATTAACACAAAAATACATGTGAAATATATTTATAATGCATAATCCAAAATAATAGCTATATATTTTTTCTTAACCATTAAAAATTCATGTTTAAATATCTTGTAAATGTGAAATTCTTAAATTGGCATATATCATAAGACTCAAAAGTTTCTGCCTTTATGAATTTTTAAAAGTAAATATCTTTATATCAAATATTTTTCAATCCAAGACTTACTTTTTTTACTTTATACATATTAAACACTACAATGTGCAAATACCACTAAAATAAATTAGATACCTAATCATTGAAATATTAATTAATACAAATGTAATTTTATAGTGGCTTCTGCATAAATAAAAGGTAATATTTTTAATACTTGTTTTGAAGTACTTTTATCATACTGCTTTAAACAATAAACTTGAACAAAACAATTTTTTCACATAAAAACACTAAAAGCAAAAAAATGTTTAATAAAATTTTATTTAATTGTATAAACAAAATGGCACATAGTTTATACAAATTTTCAAAAAATATAAAAAGAAGCATTTCTTTTCAATCATTGACTCTTGATTAGAAAACCTTATTACAAATAAAATATAGCTTTTGAGTTGGCCTTATGTTTCAGTTCTACATTGGATAGTTTTTGATGTAAATGATAGTTTTTAACTTTTAAAACATAAGTATCACAAATGACAAATTTCAATCCAAATAAGTTTAGCATAGTGATGTAAAACAACTTATGATGGAAAAACATTAAGTTTTAAGAATACCCGCAAGAAAATTATCATTTAAAAACAACAAACTCATTTTTATCAAATTAAGATAATATATTAGATGCAGTAAATGTATAAAAGTAAATACATTTTGAAAAACATAGCACTATTTTTGTATAAATCAATAAATAAAAATTATGCATTTAAAGCTTTCTTAATAAATATAAAAGGTCATTAAAATTATCAATGTACATAAAAAAAATTTCTACAGCTTTATAAATTTTTAATGTTTTATTTTTTAAATTTTTTCAATTTCCTATCAGAACAATTTATGTTTTTATTGTTAGACTTGTTAATTTTCATAACATTTTTATTGAAAACATTTTTATCTGTTTCAAATTTTGAGTAATTATTTAAACATACATTTGAAAACATTTGAATAACTTTTAAAATATTTACAGAGAAACATGAATTACAATTAGAGCAAATTTTGTTAAAATCAAACAGACAACTTTCTTTTGAATAGGTTTCTGTTAAATTAATTAATATTACTTGTTGTTTACTATGGTTAAGAAATAATTTTTCATAATCCTTAGAAATTAATTTTTGAAATATAACATAACAAACAGAAATTGTAAATACCATATTTGCAGATGGTGCTTTCAATCCCCCTCGATTAATCATATTCAAATAAACAGAATGATCAATCATTTCAAGAGGAGAAATTAACATTTCTGCACCAACTTCTACCTCAATATTTCGTGAGCCTTGAAAAAACAGTTTGCAATTGTCACACATAAGTTTAAGTTTAAAAACACAATATCCAGCAATGTATGTAAGAACCTCATTTTCATCAGGAGAAATATCAACTGTCAAATCATCAATAATATCTGCAAACAGGTCAAGACTGATATCATTTCTATTAGGTTGGCACACATCATTGATAAACAGTCTAACAGGAATTTCCCCATATCTTTCTGAATGCAAAGTTAGAACAGATTTTATTCGTAATTTTCTTTCTGATTCCAACACTTGTTGCAAGGATACATGATAATTACAGCCAGACATTTGTCGATACTGTGAAAATCTGAACTCCAAAGCATCAGTGTGAAATCAATGCTTATTTTAATGCTTTTTAAAAGATTGGGAACAGATTGAAAATTCATAAATAAAACATGAGCTTCAGTTTCAGTTTTGTGTACTATAATATTATCCGGAAGAGAAACTTTTTCCGGTATTTTCGTTAATTCTTCAAAAGAATTAATTTTATCAGCAGTCATAAAATCTGATAAAACTTTTTCAGATAGAGCTTGTAATTTTTCATTTCTGCTTAATCTTTTAACCGCACATTTTTGTGTCAGATATGTTGGACAGCCAGGAAATATTGTAGGAACAGCTCCATCCTTCAATTTAGGACGATCTCGAGGTATTTTAATGTCCTCTCCATTTTGTGGTAAATAATCAAATCTGATAATTTGATCATCTGCGAAATGCTTTTCACAAACAACGCTTCGTATGCTAGGGGAAAAATCTTTTCGGGGAATTTTCTTTAACCACAAAATTTTCTTCGCTTCATCTTTAGGAAATTTAAAACAGGATACATATGAGCCAGTACTATCATAATTTGACTTGCAATAAGGAACACAACAACGATCAGGCATTTTAAATTGCTTAAACTTCGAACACACGCCGTAAATGACAACAATGTTTGTTTCCCACAGCTTCGATCGTTTCTCCCTTAGGACGACCAAAGTGACGTCATGTCACGTGATTGCCAAGCTTACACGGCCTTGTGTGTCTAGTTGGCCGTGCGTCGGTCGAGATCCAATGACTGTTTGCAGAATATGGAATCGATGCGTTCTGGACGGTAATACGGAACGCCATGCGGGATCTCAACGGCCACCTATCACTAGCAGCCGAGAAGACAGGCATATTATCCGCATGGCCGTAATGGATCGTGCAACCACGTCACGAGCCGTGAGTCAAGAAACGGGGTCGTTTGGAAGACAACGTGTCTGCACGAACAGTTCGACGACGTTTGCAGCAACATGGACTCTCAGCTCGGAGACCATGGCTGCGGCTTTCCTTGACGCTGCGTCATAGACAAGAGCGCCTTCAATGGTGTGATCAACGATGAACCTGGGCGCACGAATGGCGACATGTCATCTTTTCAAATGAATCCAGGTTCTGTGTACAGCATGATGATGGTCGCATCCGTGTTTGGCGGCATCGTGGTGAACGCACACTGGCAGCGTACATTCGTCATCGCCATACTGGCCCATCACCTGGCGTGATGGTATGGGGTGCCATTGGATACACGTCTCGATCACCTCTTGTTCGCATTGAGGATGCTTTGAACAGTGCACGTTACATTTCTGGTGTGTCACGACCCGTGGCACTTCCCTTTATTCGAGCCCTGCGAAACCCTACATTTCAGCAGGATAATGCCCGACCGCATGTTGCCGGTATTGTACGGACCTTCCTTGATACGGAACATGTTTGGCTGTTGCCCTGGCCAGCACGTTCTCCAGATCTTTCATTAATAGAGAACGTCTGGTCAATGGTTACCGAGCGACTGGCTCATAACCAACCGCCAGTCACTACGGTTGATGAACTGTGGCATCGTGTTGAAGCTGCATGGGCATCTGTACCTGTACATGCAATGCAATCTCTGTTTGACTCAACGCCCAGGTGTATAACTGCTGTTATTACTGCCAGAGGTGGTTGTTCTGGGTACTGATTTCTCAGGATCTATCCAGCCAAATTATTTGAAAATTTAATCACTTGTTATTTCTAGTAATATATATTCGTCCAATAAATATCATTTTGTTATCTGTATTTCTTCCTGGTGTAGCAATTTTAATGGCCAGTAATGTACATTACTAACTATTAAAATTGCTACACATGGAAGTAACCCAAATAACATAAGATTTATTGAATTAATTTAGTACATTGTAAATCATAAGTAATTAACTATTCTAAATAATTAACTAAAAAGCATATTTGTGCCTAAATATTAAATCAAAAAGAGAAGATTTGGTATTTACAGTACAACTGCACTTGCAGCTTAAATATGAACTCACCATTAATTGACCTTAGTAATGAGCATATAGTGACAGTCACTTGAAAACAATGGATGCGATATTGTCTATTAGTGTGAGATTTGGAAAACGTAATAGATGGAATAATAACCTAACATTTTCAGTAAAAAGAAATGTTTTTATATTACTGGACTTAGAGGTTGTGATCATGGTGAAATCAACAGTTATGCTGGACTCCAATAATTTGTTCAGTTATAAGTCAGAATGTAACAACACATCAGAAATATGATATCCCTTAATCAAACTGCCATAAATTTTAACAAAATACTAACAAACTATATATCTTATGGCATTTTGTATCGGCGCTTTTAATGGTGGATCAGTTTGATGATGTCACATTCTGCAAAGTTCCCTCTGCATGATGTCGCCTAATATAGTGTGACCATCATATTGTAGTAAACTAGGAATCTTCTTTAAATGCTACATTTAGCATAATAATTTCATTTAGTGTAATTATTACATTTAATATAATAAATAATTTCTGCTTTAAATTTATTTTAGATCACGCTATTGAAAGCTCTCGTGTTTATCTCGTTTGTCGAAATTAGATGAAATTTTAATTCCCAAGCTAATAATCCCCCAAGCTGTTGTTAACGCCGTGATCATTTTTCTTCTTACACCTGGAATCATAACTGATTTTTTCTAGGCAAATGAAATTAGTGAATGAGAAACTAACTGTACAGTTTCTTTTTTTAATGTATTGCAGGTTTTACTATCATCACTTTATTTGCATGTACATTTTTTAAAAATAAACTGTGGCAGCACAACTCAACATAAAAGTAGTAATACTATACTACTCTCTACAATGTGAGCCAGCAGTGGCAACATGTTGAAAAAAATACGCCCACAATCTGAAACGAGCAGTATTGTACTTGTTGGCAACATCTGTGATGTTTGAATGTTTTCACCTCTTATTTTCTTATGTTAATAAATATATCTCACAAAATTTAAATAACTTTTCTTAAGTAACATACAGGAAACCCCACTGGTGACCTAAAGGATTTTACCTTTTTCGAGCGACCTGATGCCATTCCCAACATATTCGTGGTACGTTGTATGTTTCTTTTCTCCGAGTCTGGTAGGAATTGAACGATCTGATTTATTTTAGTTGATTTTTTTAATTACATGTTTAATATGCAGGATGTTGCGGCAGTTGTTTCCGACCCACAAATTTCGAAATTAGGTATAAAGTTACCACCATTATGGAAAAATAATCGGAAACTGTGGTTCATTCAAGCTGACTGTAATTTCCAATTATTTGATATATCGTCTGACCTTACGAAATACAACAACATTGTTTCAGCAATAGATCCGGAAACGCTTTCTGCGGTGTCAGATATTTTGCCATCGCCACCAGATAAGGATAAACATGTCACATTAAAACAACGCCTGTTTCAGAAAATTTTAGATTCCGAGAACCAACAGATTCGAAAGTTACTTTCAAAGCTTCAGTTGGGAGACAACAAACCATCTCATCTGCTCAGAAAAATGCGTGAATTAAGAGGCACGACTTTATCAGACGATTTTTTTAGAAACACTTATGGTTTCAGTGCCTGCCAGCGGATATCTAGAGTATTATTTCTGTGAGCTCTGAACCACTCGAAAATCGTGCGAAAATGGCAGATAGAATCGCCGATGTAAGATCTGGCCCTCTAACGAATACCGTGTGTGCTATACGGCCAGTACCTAAGACTGACACCGCCCCGTCCCATGTGGAAGCCTATGTTTTTAGCTCCCTGCTGAACGAGGTGGCCGCACTTCAAGCGAAAATAGCTTAGCTTAACTAAAAAATTGAGCGCATTGCGCGGAAGTGATCTAGAAACCGTTCCCATGGAAGGTATTATAAATCATCGCATTGGCATTCGACAGTGAAATTTGTTATTATCATCAGAAATTTGGTAGGAACGCAAGAAAATGCTACCATCCTTGTTCTTTTTCGACTTCTGATCAGGAAAACTAGATTTGGCTATCGATATTCAGATTACGGCGACATCCACTCCGATAGCTTATAAATTTTGTGGCCTATTTATTTATGACAAAAAGACTCACATAAAATTCCCAGTAGACTCTGGGTCAGATGTCCCGTGTGTTCCATGCTCTAGTGTAATTAAAAAATCGCGCGCATCTCTAGAATTATATTCGGCCAATGACACAAAAATTCACACTCAAGGAACAAAATTATTAAATTTAGATTAAGGATTAAGACGCAGTTTTAGCTGACAATTTTTGATTGCATTTGTTCCTTTGCCAAAAATTGGAGCTGATTTTTTTTAAACATTTTGGTCTACAAATAAATTTGAAAAGCCACAAATTATTAGATAATACCACTAAACTCATGCAAACTGGAACTTTTGTGAACTTAACCGACCATGTTTCAGTTAAATTTATTTCTGGAGACTCTCCTTGCCTTAAAATATTGGTAGAGTTTCCAGGATTAACTAATATTTCTCCAAAGATTACATCTGTGAGATACAATACAGTCAATTACAAAGAGATATCCGGCCCTCCTGTGCATAGCAAACCGAGACGTTTAAATCTAAAACTATTTGATTCCTTTAAAAGGGAGTTTTAATGTATGATGGAGCATGGCATATGTAGACCATAGAAATCTCACCCTGGTCTTCCCCTCTGCATGTAATACCGAAATCTTCTGGTAGCATTCACCCAGTAGGTGACTATCGCTAACTCAATACGTGTACAATCTCAGACTGGTATCCCATACCACATATTCAGGATTTTTCTAACACCCTTTATGGCTGTAAATACTTTTCAAAAAGTGATATTGTACGGGAATACTTTCATATACGGGTGCACCCCGAACACATTAAAAAAACTTCCATGTCCACTTTTCTTGGCCTTTTCAATTTCCCATATTTAAGCTTTGGCTTACGTGGAGCCGCTCAAACTTTTCAAAGATTCATGAATGAAATGCTGGGAGAAGTCACTTTTTGTTTTTTTATTTAGATGACATATTAATTTTTAGTAAAAATGAAGATGAACATAAAACTCATGTACGGATGATACTTCAGAAATTAAATGAATATGAGTTAACAATAAACAGCTCGAAATGCATTTTTGGAGTATCTGAAATTTTTATATTGTTGGTCCTCTACCACCTTCTAGGGGAAACTCCTACTGTCCGATGATGATCGACAGATTTACACGCTGGCCGTAAGCTGTGTCCAGTCCAGATATTAGTGCTCGAACTGTAGCAGAGACTTTTTATAAGAAATGGATTACACAATTTGGGAGCCCATCGCACATCATAACGGATCTAGGACGTCAATTCGAAAGCCAGCTGTTCCAGTCTCTGTCCCATTTAGGGGATTAAAAGAATTTGGACATTGCCTTACCACCCGCAAGCAAACGGGATGATAGAGGAATTCCACAGGCCTCTCAAAGCTGCTTTAAAAGTATATAACACATTAATGGTCTGTAGCATTAACTACCGTTTCATTAGGATTTCGAAATGCGTTTAAAGAGGACATCAAAGCTACGACAGCAGATTTAGTCTACGGAACTACACTTCGACTCTCAGAAGACATTTCTGTGCTGATGGCACCCGAGTCTTCACCTCAACAGTTCGTAGAGGAATTGAAACTGTACTTTCGTAACATTCAACCAACGCCTGCCAATGGAACTAAGTCCATTTTTACACATCCACATCTGAAAGAATGCTCACACTAATTCTTACGATATGACGGAGTGAAGAAGCCTCTTCAAAATCCTTATGATGGACCTTTTAAAATACTAAATAGGAATCACAAGACTTTTAATATTGACATAAATAGACGTAAATGTACCATCTCGTTGGACCTCCTTAAACCAGCCTTCCTTTCAGTGGACATTCCAATGAGTTGTGTTGTTCAGGATACAACTTCCACGCCTACTCAACCTGTTGTCACGTTCAGGACGACATGTCCATTTTCCTAAACGATTTCTTATATAATTTAAAAAGCTGCGGGGGGTTAGTGTGTGGCAGCACTATTCAATATAAAAGTTTGTAAGCCAGCAGTGGTAACATGTTGAAATAAAATACGCCCACAATCTGAACGAGCAGTGTTGTATTCGTTGGTGACATCTGTGATGTTTGAATGTTTTCACCTCTTATTTTCTTAAGTTAATAAATATGTTTTACAAAGTTTAAATAATTCTTTTTAAGTAACATACAAGCACAATCTAAAAAACCATTACATTTAAATGGCTCTTCTTCTTATCTAAATTCTATATGCGCAGAGAAAATCTTCTTCTTGGTGTTGCAATTTTTAATATCCAGCACCATAGTTTTGAAATTGTTTCAACATACTGCATATATGGTGGGATATTTCTGCGAGTGAAATATACGAATTAATAAAAAATATGCTCCATCATGTATTTGATTGTGTGTGCCGCACTTGATTTATTTTAAAATCCCATAAAGAACATAATATTTGTACATTTATAGGGGAATAAAATATTTTATGTTACGGTTATTTAAAAGCTATTTATATTTTCCAACACAGTAAGCATGCCAACTCTCGAAATTTTGACTGAATTATTTTTGGATGCGTATTCTAATAAAATTAATATTGTATATTCATATGTTTTTAATATACCTATCAGCAAATTCAAAAGGAGACACTTTTTCAATGGTATATTTTCAAAATCTAAATACTAATCTCGTTACTTTATTTAAAACACAATGAAAATCAATTAATTATAATGATTGTAAATATGTGATATATAAACATATAATTACGGTTATTTAGCTGTAAATGTGTAGATTACATGGAAAAATACTTCATACAAATATAAATTTTACTAAAATCTGAATAGGTAATTTTTAGATTCAAGATCTTTGATAATAAAATAAAGTAATAATAAATGTTTTTTTAACATTCAGTAAATTTAATTCTTATAGATCCTAAAACCAATTAAAATAAACGATTATACGATGGTTGCTGGATATAATGGTTTTTTTGCTATGTATTAGTTAATATGACATTTTAAAATGATGGAAAGCAATTGCATATTAATCAACGAGAATGAGAAGTGGAAAAGTATGCTTGAATATCACATTTCCTCATGATATGCACATGAAAATCCGAGTCAATATGTTTTGTCTCTGTATAGCAATATACCATCTGTGAATGCAATAACGTCAAATTAACGTAATACACAAAATTTATAAGACATTATGTGGCTCTTTTAATGAGTACTTCTAAATGGCGAAAATGTTACTTAACATTACATTTTTGTTTTATTCTCTATAAAAATTTTTTTTAAACAAATTTAAATTATTCCATTTTATTTCAATATTAGTTTTGTGAAATTAACTTCTAACATCATGAATATTAGTTTTGCTAAATTAACAAAAATTAATTTTAATAAAAAAATTTGTGTGCTAATCATTCCATATCAAGAATATCATAAGAGACAAATGTATTGTATGTATTTTAAGTTAAAATTGATTAAAGTCAAAAAAAGTAAGGTATTTAAAAATGAAATTATTGAATTTAGCTTAAAAAAGATGATAAAATAAATTTTATTATAGTAGTAAAAATGGAATATTATGAAATTTGAATTTTAAAATGAATAACATTTCTGAAGTTTAGTCTTTTAAAATAACAGTATATTTAAATAAAGAAAGGCAATAAAAATTTTTTTGATATAAAATAATAATTCATTACAGATTATTTACTCATATATATATATATATATATATATATATATATATATATATATATA
>JAPDSC010035630.1:11794-35937 GCA_026290005.1 Latrodectus geometricus
TATATATATATATATATATATATATATATATATATATATATATAAAGAGAGAGTACAGAAAGAGACAAAGGAAGCCAGTGTAATGCCAATTTGTTAGAAGCAAGATTATTGTCTATTGAAAATATGGGTAATCGTCCTGATGTTGACTCTCATTGATCGGAATCTAAACAGTGTCATGTAAATATGGAATCACATGCAGGGTCTCAACATCCTTGGTCATGAATAACGATCAAGAGTGCAGTAATTGTGAAGTGGCCTAGCAAATCAATATAATTACATCAGGGATCACTAGTCAGGAAATGGACACGTTTGGGGTGAGAAGTTTTAGCGACAGTTTTAGTAGCAATACAACGATCATTATTTCGATTTTCCTAGGCAATGCAAGAAACAGATGGGAATTCAAATGAAGAAAGACACATTTGGATATAGATGTAGGACAATATTTTATTTTGTTTATGTAAATGACAGGCACATATAAAAATTAAGAAATTATACTTGATCTTACTTCTCAATATTTACTAACAGTAAATTCATAAGATACTAGTGTTGTGCATTCGTCAATATGCTTCTTATCCATGGACTGCACAAAGTTACAGAGGTTGCAGACGGAAGAGTGTTAAAATCGCATTTTAAGAAAATGAACTTCTTCAAACTATCATGCCGAGCTATAATACGAAATAAAGCCTAAACTATAGGACGGGAAAAATCTAGAAAAACTTACCTTGAACCAATGTGACATTCTTAAGCAATTCTCTTAAATCTTTTAACATATATTTAGAGTAAACATCGTATTAAATTGCAATTTAATTAAGAATTTCGCAAAACTTAAAGTCATCTAATTATAAATAGTTTGTAGAATCGTCATTCATCTTTTAGCCAGAAAAATCAATCTTAAAATGAATAGGAATTTACTGTAAGACAAAAGTGGCACAATATCATTTTTCAGACAAATCTCAGTTCTGAATATAGCATCATGATAACCGTTTAGGTATTTGCAAGTTTTGAGAACAGTTCCCAAATAAATATACGGAACTTAAGGCTCAACGACGGAGTTTTCACTTAATTTCATTAGAAATCGTCATTGGAAACTTGCACCTGGAATGATAGTATTGTCAACTTTTTAAGGTACGCGACACTCACATCTCTAGTTCGGATTGATGGTAATTTGAACGACGATAGAAACATTTCTAATATTTTAGGCCCAATACTTGTCTACATCACATATTTACGTGGCCTACCTTAGATGCCTGCGAAAGACCATTTTTCATCCAGATAACGCAAGAGCCTATGTTGTGAATCATATTCAATATAAAGTATGTTCGATAATTGCTCTACCGTGCATGGTCTATAGACCTCTCACCAGTTGAGAACATCTGATCATAGATTACTGAGAAATTTGTCCTCAACTTCTCTTTTCAGCTACTATGGTTGATAAATTTTGGTAATCACTAAAAGCAAAATGAAATTAATTAGCGTTTCTGCCATCTCAGCCCACTACAACTCTATATCTAACTGACTTAAGGCTTTTTTTTTTTTTTTTTTTTTTTTTTTTTTTTTTTTTTTGTTTACAGAGATTGCAACTGTTTTGATTAATTTCGAAATCCTTTAAATCTCCAAAACTATTTCATTTATTTTATTTTCATGGAATATGGATTAAGCACAAAAAATAACTTTTGTTTGTTTTCCTTCGTGGTGTAGAAATTTAATGACAAGCACAGCATATACACACACATATATATAGGTATAAAGAGAGAGAAATACTTTCAGGTATATAGCATTAAATTAGCACAAAATTTAAATTAATTTGCATCTAATAACAAAAGCTAGAAAAGTTAAAATTATTCCTTATCTTTACATTAATGAATTATCCTCTTATAAGTTTTTATTTTAAGCTTTGAAACTTCTTAGGTTCTAAACGGGTTTATAACTATAGATGCAATTTTTAAAATCTTTTATGAAAGAAATTAATTTTATTGGAACATGTATGCATTGATATTTCACAACAAATTTCACCAAACAAAAAATTTTTGTACTTACTTTGGTGTCTTATAAAATATTTACTAAATGTAAATACCTTTGATACAGAATTTTAAAAGATTTCGTAATTTCGTTAGTAAAATATAATAATGATTATAATTATATTTCTTTGATCTTAAAACACCGCTACGCATATAAATTTTTTATTAAAAACATAATAATTTGTCTGTTTTAGAAGACACTATCCAATTTTTAAGTATTATCTCTCACTAATAGTTAAGAAGACAGTTTATAAAACAGCCTATTAATAGAAAATAAAAATAATTCATTAGTCATTAAAACTGCTATATTAAAAGAATTTATAAAAATTATATTTATTTTTCAAATATATTATACTCAAAATAACAAATGAAACTTTTAAGAAATCTGGAAACAGATATCTTCAAAAATAGATAACCTATTACAATGTTTAGCAACCAAGACTGCGTGTATACACGTCGACATTGTAAGAAACACAAATCGAATGGCTCGTACACGTATAGCTGTCCACACAAATTCTTTATGATGTCACAATCTAATAATTTGACAACAATTGGCCTTTTATATTGGTGGGAGATCTAAAGAATGTGATGTTCAGAGCAACAAGTGAAAAGTTTCTATCTCAATTATGTTTGGACAATACGATTGGATGCTGTCATGAATTATTCTGTTTAAACGTATAATCTATCAGAGCTTGAATAAAGGTGAATCCACGTGTCCTTATATAAAATAAATGTAATGGCCTCTGTTCAGTGTGCCATCAATGCAAAAAAGCAAATATAATTGATCAACATATCTAATAGGATCTCATGCTGTCATCTTAGGAGATGAGCCAGCATCTAAGAATGTGCGTACTACACGATGCCATAAAACACGTTAGTGTGCATAATAATTCTGTAAGCAGAACCTGGATTCGTGAGAAAATGCGAAGTTTAGCCATTCTTACATCCAAGCTTGTATTGCTCAAATCCTTGAAAGTGCTTATGCCAAGAATTTAGCGCCAAGAGTAACCAAGGCCATGTTCATTGATTGACAGTCCATGATGAAGCAAATATTATTGCATTGTTCACGCAGAACGATTATCGAGCAAACGACCTCATTTTTTTTTTATCTCAGGGCTCGTGACATGGCTGTACAATTTGTTAAGGTCATGCATATCTTCTTCTTCTATGTATTCATAATCTATCATATATTTATCTTTTTATGAATTCGTAATAGTGAGTAGCTGAAGTCTAACATGGCTTTCCATTTGATCATCCTGAGCTCATCGATATATATTTTGCAGATCATCATTGAACATAATGATCAGATTGAAACGAACTCGAACAACTCCACTACAATGAACAGATATCCTGGTTCAATATAACAAGAATATGACCTACAGAAAAGTCATAATCATACTGACAAGAATTCTTCTTTTTTTCACGAGATATCAGTACCCCATTTCATTTGGTAACAAAGTTCAACTGAGATTTTCATACGAGAAACCTGTTTTATTATTTCTAAATTTGAGCACACTGCAGATGTCAATACAGCAGTTTATTTAATATGAATGCTGATTTAATATAAATATATTCGGAACAATGATTTCATTTCTTTAATTTATACTGTTTGACATTAATACTGCAACACCAAGAAAAAAGTTTAAAAACTTAAACAAAAATTTATATATGTGTTTGAGATTTAATGTCTTTTAAGTGTCCATAAACCTCAACACTAAAGTGTTTTAAAGTGTTCACACAAACACACATAATTATTTAGCACTAAACTTCTTTAGTTTTGATAAAAATTTCAAATTAAAAGAACAAATAAAACATAAGTGCAGTCTTTGATTCAGAACATAATTATTAGGATATCTTTTAACGGTCATTTTTAAGTGAGGTAATAAGAGCGGAACTTACAGTTTAAAGTCAATTACGAACCTCTACAAACGAGCCAACGAGTTGATGATTAAATGGCAGAATGGTAACCATTGGTCTGCTAGCTTCGTTTTTGCATGGTATTAATTTGTAATTAATAAAAATTACTGAAATATAATTAAGATTGTGCCATTTCTAAATCTATAAGCTTCTAAACAGCCAAAAACTTACAAATTTAAAATACTCTCCCGATTAACCAGGTTTGTGTAAGTTTGCACTCTCCTCTCTGCACTTTCATGCTGTACATTGGAGACTGTTCGTCAGACCAAAATGTTATTTCTATTCAATATAAATTACTTTCATATTGTTTCAGCAATCATTATGTGAAATTCCATTTTTTTATTTGTTGAAAACGTAATCTTGTAAATTTGGAATTATAATTAAATGGTACACATAACCTAGTTATAGCTTTTTAAATGAAATGACTTCTTTCATCGAATTTGATAGCTTTATCCCAACTGTAGGCAAATACCCCAGCATTTTAAAAATTTAAAACATGTGATGACTGGGAAATAACTTTTTAATTATATAGAATCTTAAATAAATTTGTATTAAAATTTATTTACAAGATTCTATGTAATCAAAAAAATAAGTAGGAGAGAAAAAAATCAAGTTTTTAAACTTTATTTTAAAACTAAAACTATTTTTTTATTGAAATTTTTCAATTAAAAAAAACTTTTTATTTTAAAATGATTTTATTAGTAATAATATTTTAATCATGTAGCTCAGAAATTATTAGAAGCATTAAATTTTTAATTAATTTAAAATAATAGAATTTATGCAACTTTCTCCGCATCTGTAACCGTAAAAGCCAAACTTTCCATGAAAGTTTGACTTTTGTTCTAGATTATGGTGAAAAACAAAAACAACTTTTACTAGAAAAACATAAAAAAAAACTATAAAAAAAGCCACTTCATAAAACAAATATAATTACAAATTTGTACATACATATGTTAAAATTTGTAAGAAAAGGTGTTTCAAGTTATGAAAATCTTAAAATTATTCTTAATTCTCTTGTTAAGGAAAATGAAGGCGGATAATTAACATCTTTAATAATATTTTCAAACATAATTTTATTCTTTCAACAAAACAAAATAATTTAGGAACAATATTCATAATTAATTGTAAATTTAATTTATAAATAGTTTATAAATTATGCTGATGTTCAACATAAATGTAAATATTCCTTAATTTTTTTTCAGTGTCAGATTAAATTTGAATTTGATAAAAGATTTTAATGTAAAATAAATTAGTCTATTCTTTACAAAATAATTTAAATATTTATTCTTTACAAAATACATATTTATCATTTTTCCTTCAATAAAACTTACTTTTTATTGAAAATTTTAGAAATAAATTACTTTTATACAGAAGATTTTTTTTTCATTACCTTCTTTCTTGTGTTAAAATTCCTGACAACACTCTTCAAAAGAAAAAAAGTAGCAAAGTTTATGAGCACTTAAAATTCATGAAGTAATTCTTCTTTTACCTTATTGCCCTTAGAATAATCATTTATTTTGTATTTCTTTAAGTGCTCACATTAACATTCAATATTTATTCAGTTATTTCTTTTTTTTTAAAAGATTTTGCTTTGTAATGTCGTTGAAGTAAAAAGAAATAAATTAAACAGAAAGTGAAGAAAAAATTCCAAAGTAGTTTAAAGTGCATGTGCGTTCTGATGGATTGTCTCTTTCCACTGAGACATGAAGAAAAAAAATGAAAAAATGTGGCATTTTAGGGCACTGAACAAATTCACAATGCATATTAAAAAGCTCCTTATCTTTTATTCTATTCCTTGGGATTTTTTTCTCCTTGGTCTTCGCGGAATAAATTTTTATCCAAAACTACGAAATGTTAGAAAACGTTCTCAGAGAAACGGTAGTAGAGCTTCTTTTGATATTGCGCCATTTCGCTGACTTCTTTTGAATGACAAATGCCATATTTTTTTATTCACCTGTAACAATTTAAAGATTTTTTTGAACCACAAAATATAAAGTCAATATAATTTTCTCTCTTTTAGAGTTTATTGAATTTTGAAAATATTTTATTTCTTTTTAAAAGAATTTTGTTGAATGAAGTGAAAATAAACATTTTGTGTCCTGTGTGTTATCCAATAATTTCTCTTTAGGTATGAAATAATGATAAATTTCAGGAAAAAGAGCTTTCTTGTTTGTTACCTCTATCAGGGTATTCATTACCTCTGATACAGACATAGATGATTTTGCTTAAAAAAACCTATATGCATTTTAAGTATTCGTCCAGTATGGTCACCAACGACTAACCGTACGAGTCCATTTTTCAAAGTAAAGATTCTATTCAAGCCATTGTTGTTAAGTAAAAAAGAGATACTGTTTTTCTTCTGTTTACTTGAAATTTAGGAGTTTTTTGGTTTCCTTCTCTTTGTAGTACCTGAATACAGCGCATGGTCATTGAAAAATTCTTCTGAGGAGATAATAATACATCGTACAGATTAATAACATTCTTTAAAGAATCTTGGGCAGTTAAATTGACCATGATATGGCGTCAAAATTGATGGCGTCTGATATTTTTAAGTAGATATGAAAAACTTTGGATAGAAAACATCATTTTGGGTTTTAATCTAGTCTTTCAAAATCAATTGGGTTTTAGATTAGCTTTGGTACAAAAGTACAAACGAGTTGAATGTGTTTAAAAGCTTCAATCGGCAGAAAAAAACATGTCCTAAACTACTATTCAATGCTACAATAATATTAATTCGTAAATTTATAATCGATAAATAGCTATTTTCTTGTTCAGATGTCCAAGGATATAAATGGACTTTATTTATCTACTCTAATTAATTTTGATGAACTCTTTCTAATTTCTGACACTTTACAGAAACAGATCATATTCTTCGGTTTTTGAAACAAACTAATTTGAGAAAAATACAAAAATTAATTCAATTTTGCTTACATGTACGATTTAAAAGCAAATGAATGCACATACTAATTCAAGAATTACATTTTTTACGCATAAAATTTAAATCAGTATAACTATATTTGTATAATTCTTCTCTGCATTATTCTAAGAGAAACATAAAAAGGAAGGAAGGATATTTGTGTCGTAGTTCAATAAAAATATTTCTAATTGATCATTTGCGTCTAAACATGCTCCATTTCTGTCAAAACATTTCCAGTTCCGTCGTAACATTTTCATTAAGATACGCAATATTTCTATTTTTATTGAAATATTTTCATCGCGTCTTAATTTTTCATTAGAGTATAAGCATTTCCATTTGTATTAAAATTATCCACTCACGTTGAAACATTTTCATTTGTTCCAAACTTTTCGATTTGTGGAAACATTTTCATTGGGCTTTGTAATATTTGTATTTGTATGAAAACATTTTTATTTGCATTTTAATGTTTTTATTTACTGTCAAAAAATTTCCATTTGTATCACAAAATTTTCCATTTTCGTTAAAAGATACTCATTTTTATCAAAATATTTTTGTATGTGTCGAAGCTTTTCTATTTTTGTCGAACATTTTCCATAGAAACAGTGTTTTTGTTATACGTATCCAGTTACCATCAAAACATTTCAATATGATTTGAAATTTTAACATTTGCGTTACACTAAAGCTACACAACTAGTTATGATCTGGAAAAAATTTGGACTGAACAACAGAAGACATATATTTCTAATATAATTTAAAAAATTACATCATTAATCTATTTACCATCTTCTAGGGATATATCAAATATTAGACCAATTTTTGAAATTTTTCATATTTTTCGACTATTACTTCACTTTTTGAAAAATTTTAAGATGAAGAATAAAAGATTTTTTTTCTCTGAATAAAACAAAAAAATAGAATATATAATCAAACCAAATTATTTTTAAGATATTTTTTTCAAATTTCTAACCAATTTATTAGATGGAATAAACAATAAATATTAGAAACATAATTTAAAAATACAAATATTTACCAAGATTTTTCCTAGTAAAATGAATAAAAAAAATAAGTCAATATCTCGCAAAATAATTTTGTAAATATTACAAGAAAATAACAATTTTTAGAAAAGAAAATGTTTGTCAAATCAAAATATTTTGCAAGCACGTAATTGTTTAAAATTAATCTCACACCTATTAATATATAAATTATTCGTTGGAAATGTATTGACCCCTACATAATTGATTATAAAGTGTCACATTTTGCTTCGTGTTTAATTGCTTAATTTTGAATTTTTTTACGTATAAAATGTATTTATTTATTATCAATGTCTTTCTTCTGGAATTCTTGCACCTGACACTCGAAACTGAAAATATAAACGCTGAAATATGACTACAAATTACTATTATACTAAACTTAACAAAACCATATATAAATAGAGAATAATAACACACAGAGATATAATACTGCAGTTTGATATTTCTCAAATTCAGTCAAATATAAACAATCTAAAAAAAAGTTATTCTGCATTACTTTTGTTAAGTTCCATCACAATGGTCACTAGTTTTCAAAAGAGATTATTCCTAACCAATTCGATCAATCAGGGTAAAAGAAGTAAACACAAAATAAGTGGTAATAAATTAACTTTTTTTTAATATATCAGTTTTGGGCTTCGTTTGATCACCGCTGCACATTCCCTTTTGACAGTTGAATAATTCGTCTGGAACGAAAAATTTAAACTGCGTTATGAAATATTACAAACAGCAGCAATCGAGTGAAATTCATACCCTCTAACTCTTGCATCAACAATAAGATCACTAATCGTTCAACTGAAGACGTGTTTAGACTTC
This sequence comes from Latrodectus geometricus, assembly GCA_026290005.1. Taxonomy (NCBI): domain Eukaryota; kingdom Metazoa; phylum Arthropoda; class Arachnida; order Araneae; family Theridiidae; genus Latrodectus; species Latrodectus geometricus. The sequence goes on from JAPDSC010035630.1 coordinate 20,491, forward strand.
AGAATCTTAGAATATAACATATGATAAATTTAATCCATATGCTAACTGTGAAAATTTTTTTTAATTTAGAGTGAATAAAGATTAAATTATACTTTTTTAATCTGAAAATATAAGAGTTTGTTTATTCAAAGTCTTAAGGCACAGATAAATTTTTACTGATTGCATTGAAAAAAAAGTAAAAAATGCAGTTTGAAATATATATATCATAAAAAAAAATAAAAAAAAACTATTTTGAGTCACATCGTAAAAGTACCAATCTGGATAGCTCATTTCAAAAGTGAAGATATAACTTATTTCCTCGTGCGTACTTGTGCTTCTAAAGGATATCCGTAATAATCGTTTGACTAATTGACGACATTAGTGTGACGTCATATCCACAACTGTTTCCAAACAAATACAATGTAAACATTTGTTTAATATTGTATTTAAGAGTGCCTTTTTGACAAACTTGGAGAATTTTGTTTGGCTATCGATTTTATTGGTGATTTTTGTTGGCACAGAACAATAAATTGTTCTGTTGCAACCAGAATACGATTGGGTTTTGCCCAGCTTGGTGATTAACTGTGACTACAATTTGGCGAGAATCAAAGTTTAAGCAAACAGAAGGTTAAAAGTTTTAGCAAACACGTTATCCTTAAATAATGAATATCAATTTCAAAAATAACAATTTAAAAATCTATCACCGAAGTCTATCTCAGTTTCTATGATAAATGGCGCTTAACAGCAAATGTTTGGAAACAGTTGCTGGATATGACGTCACAACTAATGCTGTCTATTCAATCGATATTTACAATCAGTGTAACGAATCTTGCGGACTATCTTTATAATTGCACAGTTTAGATACAGACTCGGGTGACTTCTTATATGGAAAATAATATGCTGCAATTTCTAAAGTCGCCAAATTAGACAATTTCTGTATCTGCAAAGACACTATTTTTTTTTTTTAATCTTCTCTATTTAACCAGACCAAGTAAAGCAGTTCTGATGTCACAAATTTACAGAAGTTATGACTAGTGGAAATGCTTCCTGAAATCATATCAACCTCTGTATTACCTATTTCTTATAACGATTTTGAGACTATCTCAGTAGATATATAGTTGCTACTAGATACACATATTTGTAGTTAATTTCAATGTCTTTATTTGCCAACACAAAATAGAAATTTGAGAAATCTTTATTAAGTCTGCTGATATTGTTTTGAGAAAATATAGTTAACGCTTGAGTGAAAACTCCTACACATAATATTCTTAAATTTATTCTCAAAAATAATCTGATATTATAATGCAAATTTTGTTATGATTGATCAAGTTCCATGTGCTATTATTTTGCACCAACTCAAGCAACTATTATACTATATACTATTTCAAAATATATACTACAACTATTATACTATTATACTATATTAACTTATTGCTTGAGTTGGTTATAATAAACTCTATTATAACCAATTCAAACAATAAGTTTACATTTCTACAACATTTTTTCCAGCCAATAATTTGGATGTATCATTAAGTGGACATAAGAGTAATGTTATAAATATAAAATTTGTGCTAGCATATGTATTTAAAAAAAATTTTTTTTATGCTTGGTATCATTTTTCTTATAATACTTTATCGTATATTATTTTTTTGTGTTTTACAATACAAATATCAATTTAAAAAATGAAGTCAAAGCATATAGCAATAAACAGTAATAATAGAGTAATAAAACTTGACTTAATTAAACTTTTTAAGCGTTTTCTTTTTTGTAATGATCAAAAAGTCAGAATATTGTTTATTTTATACAATTTGCTATAAAAATATTTCTTTTTTTTTACTTCGGTTTTGTACTTCAAATCGCTAAATAGCGTTTAATTTACAGTTTATTTTGATTTCTTAGAAGCAAACTTTATATAAACATATGCATAATAAATTATAATTCGGTAAAAATTCAAACATTAAGATAGCATTCGAGTATTGTAATTGATAATTAAAAAAATGAATATAATGCCGTTATTTTACATCGTTTTTTTTTTCTCATTGCTATCACAAATATCTCTTGTTTAGTATATACACTATGCTTTACTATTTTTTAAAATTTCTTTTCCTTTCGTTGTAGGAAGAGAAGGAAATGTTCTTTTTCGTGACGTTTACTGGAATGTATTTCCAACGGTTTTCGTCCAAACAGTAGGGGAATGATTCTGCTTCACTCAATTCACAGCCATAAATTCTCATTAAGGCATGTTAAAATAACCCCTTATCTCCAGAACACGAAAGGAAAAAAAACCAAATAAAACGCTCATTTGCAAGAAAGTGCATACAACGCCAAAACAATGTTAAGTACAGTTCTCCGAGAGATAAATTCGAAATGGGAGACACATATTTCGTACTTCTTTTTCCGCTAGAATAGAAATCCTTTTAAGAGCGAGAGATTCTTTCTAATTCCACACAACCCCCACGCAGGGGAATTCTCTCTCCATCAAATTTCACGCTAATCTAGGGATTTTTTCTTGCTTTTTTTTCCCCCTTTCGAACATTTTTTTTTCTTCCACTTTTGATTTGCCAAGCCTAACTGAAGTGCAACAACTACGATCGTCTTACAAAGATAGTAGCCAACTGTTTATGATTCCTTTGGGTGTTTTTCCCATGAATGTTGAAGTCATTCTACTACCCCCACCCACACCCTCCTTCTTTCCACTTTATGAATGCAAAGCTATAAATTTGAAATGTTATTTTTATGTCCTCCCCTCCTCTTTCCTTTCTGCCGCCTCCAGCACACTCTAAATGAATCATAGAAAAATGTCCGCTTTGATTCATCATGAGAAGAACTTTTTTTGTTCATTAAATCTCTTCTTGACTATACCAGAGATATATTTTGACCTCGCATGAAATTTAATAACAACGGAACAAGACAGCAAGAATTATTGTTGCGGGTAAAACTTCTCGCCACTTCCGCAAGCTTTGATATATTGTTCGGATACTAAATGTTGAAGCAAAAAAAATAGTTAGTGTCTCTTATTGCAATATTTATTGCAGTACTTGCGAATGGAATATTCTGAAATATTAAAAAAATAAATTTTACTTTCCAGAATTTAAATTTATGGGAAGGATATATTTTAAGGTAAGTTATTTAATTTAATTGATTACACGAAATACCAGGTGAAACAGAAATCAAGCTCATCAAGGCTTAAGATAAATTATTACTAAAATTATCAAAATAATTCGAAATTTTTTCAATGTGGAGCTTAATATTATGAAGGTTATCTTTTGTTACGTTCAGTGAAAATGGGATAGCTTGCACATCGATTTTTAACAACGATCTGCATGAAGAGTAGATGTTCTTAAAGGAGAGAAATTTTACTTAGATTCATTTTCTGATTAATAATATTTCTTAAATTAATTACTCATTATTAATAGTATCATTATCAATTTATTATAAAAAAATCTCTCTTAAATTTATAAATGTTTTGAATAATTCAATAGCTAAAAATTGAATTCCAATCTTTGGAGAAATAAATTCACTTTTAATAAAAGTGAATAAGGGAACAAAGTATCTTATAAGTAATTTTATATCATTTATTAAATCATAGATGAAATAAAAAGAAGAATCAGAGTTGAATTCTTAAATTCAGCCATGTTCTAAGTAACTCAGGAATTGCAGGTTTGATTTTAAGTCGTGGAAAAATAGAATTGGCTTCCAATAATTTCGAAAACTGGGATGAAACATATTAAATACTCTGTTGTCATCGATGGCATAGTGTTACAGAGATTAATTGAAGGAAAATATCCTTCATTTCTTTAAATAATTCAGCTAATTAGAGTAATTGAATTATCTAAAGAAATAAAGAATTGAATTATTAAGAAATTAAACTAATCAGTTATTTAGAGAAACTTAATTATACTTCTTTAATCATTTAATTTTTTAGAGAAATGAAGACGGAAAATATTTATCTTCATTTCTCTAAATAATTCTCTCTATTAAAAGTTTTAAAAATAACTCTTTATTTTCCTTAAACTTTGAATTACAAGTTTAATTCAAAGTTTGGAGAAATAGAATTCAAACTTGTAATAAAAGCGTTAGTTGGGAATGTTCCAGATGTATTACTGAAAATTTACTTTATTACAACCAAACAATGCAGCATTTTTAAAATCTCTCGTGGATTTAATTTATTAAAAGGGTATTACCGTGGGTAAAAGTGCATTGTTATTAAAAGATTGGCTTGTGTTTTCTGGACTTAAATCTCAAAATTTTTTTCACAACAGTTATATTTTCATTTCTAAATATCAAATCAACTTGTAGCTAAGATAATGATTTAAAAAATTCTATAAATACTTATTAATCACAATGACGTATGCCGAGTTCTAAATTTGCACGAACAAACTTTTATGAAAGAATATGAATAATTTTAAAAGATATTCATTAATCAGTAAACTGTGAATTTAATTGAAAGAATAAATAATTCGAGAGTTTTAAGTAAATGTTGTAATTTAAACAAACAAGTTTACTCTATGTCGATAAAACTTGTCTTGGTCTTAAGATGTTTTTAAAAAATTCTAGTTTCACTTACAAATATACCACTTACTTACTTATTTGACTTCCCAAAAATAATTGTATGCTTAATTTTTATTAAAATTTTTTAAATAATTTGAATTATAAAAAAGAAACTATAGACAAAGTTTTCCAATAATGAATTTCTTTGAGAATTCACGGATTAAGATAAATTAAGACTTGAAAATACTTCAATACAATAAAAAGGATAACAGAGTTTGTGTCAAATTTGTAAAGAATAAAACTGTTAATAGCTTGTTACGCATATTCTTCTCAATAATTCATTCATATTTTCATACATAGAAAACATAGATATAAATACTGAAGAATAAATACATTGGAGAAAAGTGATGATTTTAAAATTTATTTGATAACTTTTTAAGCAAATTTGATAAGTCTGACGAATTATTAAATTTATTAACGTGAAATCAAGCATTATGTAAATGCTTTCGTACATTTTTAAATGAATTATTGAGCAATTTCTTAGTTTTTACCTATTTCTTAAGAAATATTAACCTTACCATTGCTTCAACATTTTAATTCTCGGATAGTAGCTTGCTTATGTTTTAACATTTTTTTATTAACATAATTTTATACAAAATGTTAATTTAATCAATGATAAGAGATGCTAATGATATTGAAGATTCCTTATTTTAAAATTCAACAATTCTAAAGGATGCTATATGAAATTCATGTATTACTCAAAATATTTATCAAATGTACCCAATTTGAAATGTTGTATTTTGATATTAACATGATATATAAGATGGCCCAAATGTATAAATGCCATTACCGAACATTTATAATTTTCTTTAATTTTTGAAAATTTAGTTTTGTTTAAATTCTTTCTCAACAAATGTAGTTTCACTTTTTACATTAAAAAAAATTTTTTTTATTACATTTCTTTTGAAAAATCTTTAAAATGCTCGAAAATGTACAAATTGTGTCAAACATTTTACAACTGTAAAAAAAGTAATTTATTTTTGAAGTACTAAAAGAGAATTAATAACAAAAGTAAGAAGAAATTACAGGAAATATTTTGTTAAACAACAAAATTAAAGAAAAGGAAATCAATTTTTAAGAATCTGAGGAAAATTTGGAATTTAAAAGCGAATAAAAAAAAAACCTGAAGCAATTATTACTCATAGAAAATGTAAAAAAAGTTCTTAATAAAAAGTCCAAAATGACAAACGCCTTTCAATATTTCCTCGAAATATTCAAATGGCAAAATTTTAGAAATTTATTTCTTACAATTATCAGAACTAAGCTGATAACTGATGGATTAACAATCTTGCCTTCTGTTAAAGTTAGAGGTTCAAGTCCAGTCTTGGGTTGGGATGTTTGTAGCTGTTGGGAATCAATTGTTAACACTAGGCTCCGGTCTGATTAACCCTCGTGGACAATAAATGACCGTTAAGTAGCATGCAAACGAAATCTTGCCGTTATGAGTCGATCTGGTTTACTATCAGATTATAATAGTAATAATAATAATCAGATATAAAAGACAGTATTCTAGCCTTCATCAACTGATAATGCTTTCGACTCATTAGTAGTTTGAAATTCACCTTAATTTGCATATTTCTGACAAACTATCTTCCGCGTCCAAAAAGTGACAAAAAATTTCTTTTATTACGAAATTGAAATCTGTTATAACTCATTAAAAGGGAAATTTGATTGTTTAAATTGAACAACTTGAAAAAATTTATGTGTATGAAACAGATCTATGTTAATAACATCTTCCTTAAAATGATTAGTATTTTTAATTCCTTGAGTAATGTGAACAGCTAAAATCTCAATCTGATCTAAAGAATAGCAGTTTTACCACTCTGCTTTTAACGAAATTTGGTCTTTCGAATAAATGTTGCTTTTCATTGCAGTGAAAGATAAAAAAGCAATGAGCAAATGTTTGCAGAAAAGTTATCCATTTTTCAATGTTTGAGAGGTCATATTTTATCCTTTTATACAATATTCAACGAAGTATTTTATATTTCTAATTTTCTAATTGTTATTTCATTTCATTTTATTTTTTTCAAAATTATTAATAAGAACATAAATTATAATCAGAGTTTAAAAATTATGTAATTTTTAAATAAAAAGTATTCTTTAAGTTACGAAAATAAAAGTAAGTACTTTACTATTACAGAAAAGAAATTTGATTCAGAGAATCGAGACAAAAATTTTAAAATTTGAGCAGATAAAAATACACAAACCATTTTGAAATGAATCGCTTGAGATTACATATATTTCCAATACCCATAATGTTTACTTATAAAGAAAATATAAATTTGTTTCTAAGGTTTCATAGTTGTTTATTTATACCGTAAAATATTTAAATACACATTTTTAAATACTATAAAATGAATTATTTAATTCCATGCAGCATTATTTGGTTTGTGTATCGCTTAATTGTCTCTTTTTTCCCACTAGTACTACTTTTTTTCACACGAGTACATAAGGATAAGAGATTAGAGAAAAATCTAACTCATTCAATTTAATTAATTCAATGATTACGATAACATTTTATGAGGCATTATATGATTTCTTTTTTATACATAAATTACTAATATATTATTTTATATAAATTAAATTTAATTAGTTTTTTATGTATATCTACAAACTTAAGTATATTTATTTGTCACATCAGGGAACAGCAAATTTTTAAAAGTGACGTGCCAAACAAGTCTATGAATATAAATCAGGGTATTACTCTAGAAAATATTAAAACAATTCAACTTCCACGGCAAAATTTGTAGGAATAGTTAATTGAGACTAAGAATATAAACTTTATTTATTAGTTATTCACTATTTATGAATAGTTATTGTGGTAAAAATGAATAAAATAATGTATAATAACACCTTCAACATTAATAAAAATTAAAAATTATAGACTAATTTCTATCTTTTGAATATGTTTATCAAAAGAAAGAATGAACAATATGAATTATAAGTATTTTTTCAATGCAAATGAATAAAAAATTAGAATTTCAATAGGCATCTTTTACCTACACCATTTTACTTAATATTGCAATATTAAGAAGAATGGTAAATAAAGTGGCATAGAGTGCCATTTTTAAAATTTTACTACGTGCCTAATCTGGCACACATGCCATTTATTGCTGCCTCTGTATTATACTTTTAGCATCAGTTTTCAGCCCATCGATCTAATACAATTGACAGGATAACTGTTTATTTTGATTCATAATTTTCCGTTTTATTTTTTAGGTAGAATATTTTTTAATAAATTTAGTTTTTTTGTTCTTATAATCTATATAATTTTGGCTATTATAATTTATTAGTTATATAACATAATAATGCATTCAATTATTTGATTTATACTTTTGAATAAAAATTTCTTATTGATTTCTGTGCAATTTTCAATTATTATTTCCTCATAATGTCTATATTTTATTGCATTTTTTTCAATAATTCTTTAGTGACTTTAAATGTAATTTATTGTTTTGTCATGCAGTCAAACCTAGAAAAATAAAAAATATCATATTTTTTTCTAATTATTACCAGTTCTTAGAAAGAATCAATTTAATCTTGTAAAGCAATTGATTATCTTTTAAAATCTGCAACTTTTTAAGTTAAATTGAAAAAATAAGCTAAAATTTGCCATCTAGAAAGAACTTCTCAATTTTACAGATGAGCTCTCTCTCTTTAATTTGTGATCATCGTATTATTTCTATGATGCAATAAAAAGCAATATTCAACAGTGGCATTTAGGGTAAATAATTTAATGTTTCATACTTTTCCCAAAATTTAGCTAAGAATTTATTATAAATATCTCATTTCATGCTTTGATTCATTCGCATAATTCTTTGCATTTTTAAATATTGCTTAACTTTAACTGTTTCTTAATTTTTTTTTTCTCTTTCCTAAATATGCATTTTATTTTGTTCCAAAACCATCGAAATACATTGTTAATACTTTAGAATTCATCATCGCTATTTTCAAAACTTTAATTTTACATAAATATCTTAAACTAACATATATTAGGCTTAACTTTAACTTGAAATGTTATTATTTATACACTATATCATAATTAATCATATCTATAAAAACTAATACAGTAAAGAAATATTAACGTGTGCTTATATCGGAGATAATAAATTGAATTTTGTCTTTAAACAAATTAAAATATAACCTTTATACTTTTAAAAAAATGAAATATTTTTCACTGTAAAAATGTATTTGCTGAGATAAAAACATACTTGTATTTATATTGAAAAATTTATTTACTAGATAATATAAAAATATTATCTTTTTAGGAAAAAATATAAAATAAATCAAATAAATCTTGGTAACGTACTAAATCTTATCTTAAGCACAACTTTCCCATTTATAAAGTATCTATAAAAAGATTTTTAAGATATTTTATTTCATATTTGATAAGTAAAGTATAAGCAAAATATATGTATGTAGTATTTGAATTTAATACCATATTTTCTGAGAACATTTGGCAAGCTTTCAACATCTTTTCAAAAAGAGTGAATGCATTTCGATTTGCGGATGAATCCATGTTGATAGTATATTACCCATTCATATAAAGCTAAAAATTGCTAAGCATTTACAAATGGTAAAGCATTTCTATATAATATGTTATATTGTCTCATATCTAAAAGTTGCTCCTTTCTATTGTTTATTTGGAAGTATTATTATAAATATATTCTTTATTAGACAAATGGAAAATTCAGTACTAAAGCATATTTTAAAATTTTCTAAAATGTGAATACTGAAATAATCCTGTTTAAAATCTTAATATTTTGCTAAAAATAATAAATCATAAAATATTTTGACATATATAAATAATAGAATAACTTAAATAACTAACATTTACGAAATGAAGAATTATTGTGACAAGTTTGTCGTAACTTAATAAGAAAAATCTCTTATATTTTGAATATAATCTTAAAATATCTCTTATATTTTGAATATGATACTTACCAAGAAGATTTAAAATTCAATATCCCTTACATTTTGATTTTTAAATATTCACAGCAAACATTATAATAAAACTTGATTCAAGTAAAATTTTCCTTGTTTTTATATCAATGAAAACAACATAGTTACAATTTAAAGATTCTTCTTTCTCTGCTTGTATGATGTTAAATACTTTAAAATTCATAAGCCGGAAACAAAACTTACAAAAATGTGTAAAATATTCGAGCTCTCATAATCTAGTATTTAGTAATACTTTATTCATAAATATATAAATGTAAATGACAGAGACAAAACAGAAAGAAAACATGATTGTTATTTTTCCATTGAATAAATATGACCAATTACACTAAAATTCCTTTTCTCCTTTCAAAATTTCAAAAAATTTTTATAGACAGTTATAAAAAATAATTTTTTTTATTTTATTTTTATAAATATTCATTTAAATAACTTATTCTATAAAAATAATCTCTACGTTTAAACTATTCGTATTTTAAGAATTCCGGTCATAGCATGGCCATTATTACTGTCAGTTTGGGAGGAAATGCTAGAAAATAAATACGAAAAAAAAACTGTTGACTTAATATAAAGAATAATACGCATCAAATCTTACTGATATTTGATTTTCATAATTAAAATTCAGTAAGATTCAAAGCATTTTAATTTTCAGTTAATTTTTTGTGATTTCAGAATATTTGGTGATCCGGGGATGAGGACTTAAAACCTCAAGAAACACCTGAAAATACCCTTTTGAAATAAAAAAGACGATATTTTCAAAGGCTTTAAACTAATTATGTATTCATAACCAAATGTTTAGTGAAGAAATATTTGAAATATACACAATGGTCTTTTTATTTTGTTAAATAATTACAATTGTCGGGTCATTCTACAATTTTAGAATATCATAACATAACAAATATTAATTATAAATCTCGAAATAAGATTTTAGAAAATAGTAATGGAAGTTTTTGTGTGTCTCCCCCTCCCCACACACACAAAAGAAGTACAGTAAATATTCTATCATTTCTTCAAGTTTCGACACAGAACTAAACCCTGGGAAGTGACATACTAGCAGTTATAATGTAGTGAGAAGGTGGTGTATTCGATTTAGATTAAAAATAGAATTATAATGCGGAAAAAATATTGTATCTTTATAAGAAACTTAACCGATTGATGTACAGTCGGAATATATCTTGTTTAATATCGATCTTGCTTTCAAAATTCAACAAAAAATCTATGATACTAAAAACTATATGAGACTACTACTGCACTACTACTACTACTACAACTGTAAATATATACACTTAAGTAGTCAATTTCAATTTTAGGTTTTAATTTATCTGTATTTCCAATATTGTAAACATCATCAAAATTTTTAAATAGATTTTCAAGTTAATTATTATCAAAATATCCATCTATATTTTAATTCATCTAAAAGCAGTTTCTCCTAGCTCGTTTTGTTCTAAAAGACAAGGTATTCTAAGCTTCTTTGTTTTGCAGAATATGTAAGAAAGGGATTATTTCCAGAATATATCTCATAAAGAATAAATAAAGATGAAATAGAATATGTATAAACTGCTTATACAGATAATCAAAATTAGAAATTAAATTTTTCAATAATAATAGGAATTAAATGAAGAATATTTTTAGAAATGAAGATTTTTTATTCTAATTTTTATTACATAACACTTTGTTCTTTACTAAGATCTTTAACTTTATCTTACTTATGTTCAATGTGCATGCATGGTGAAGTAAACATCTACTAAAAGTCCAAAAATGACCCAGTAGACCATCCAGAAGACGTCCACTGGATATCTAATAGACATCCACAGATAACAGCTGGTGGATGTGTTATAGATATGACGTCACTTTACATTAGTAGTTACGTTGTGATTCTGACATGATAAAATGGACATGAGCTTCCAATAATTTATTAGTATTTTTTACGTGAATGGCCATTTCTCGTACATTGAAATATACTAGTATATTTTATGAGTGATCATTTCTTGTACTGTCAAATATTTTGATAGTTCCTTTTAAATTTCGTATTCAACTGAATTAACTAAATATTAATATTTTAAATTTGTTAAAAAAAATAATCATTTTTAATTTATTTAGTTTATTTTATACAGTATTAAAGTTAATTTAATTTCACAATGATAAAATTTATTAAGCATTCATGTAAAAATAGACAACTCCTTGGATGTTTTTGTCCTGTGCCAGCTAAGCAAGCAATATGGCGAGTGCTGCTCGACTTTTCCAACTGAACTGTAATTTGGTGTGGAGTCGGACTTCCTCAATATTCAAGTGCCATATGGACACGTTTACAGGATAGGCAACTATTGAAAACCCATTTATTCAAGGAAAGGACAAAGACAGATGAGAGAAAGAACATCCACACCCGAACCGTGATTCGAACCCAGGGCCACCCCATCCGTAGTTAGACATGCTAATCACAAAATAGGGTGAGTGGTGGATAGCTCACTTATTTAATACTATAGGAAATTTTTCATATTAATTTTACTTTAATTTTAACTCATCTTAATGAAATATTAATAATTATAACAATTTCTCACTTAAAATGCGTTTATTTAATATTATAGGCAAATCACACTAATATTCTAACATTAATTATTTTCCTATAATTAAAAGTATAATAACTGTAAAATCCTAATTTATAATTTATTAAAATATAATAAAAAATTTAATTCTAACTTATACTATAGTCATGAACTTGCTACAAAATTCTAACATATAAATGTTAACATGGAATAAAAAGATTAATTTATATTTTTATCATATGAAATTACTACAAAATTCGTACATTAACATAGAATAAAAATTTCTCATTTAATTTATACATTTGTCAAGAAGTTATTACAAAATTCAGCTTTTATCTTTAGAATTTAAGAAAATAATAAAGTGAATAAGTTTTATACTTAAATATATTCAAAATATATATTTAATGAGCATTATTTTATGAGCATATTCCAACATTATTTAATGGAAATTTCGTTAATGGTTTTAAATAATGCTAAAAAATTGTATTGGTACTTCTCTAGAAAAAAGTTTACTGCATTTTGACAATAAAATTTGCAACTATTCATATTAACGATGAGTTGTAATTCATAATTTAATATGAAATAAATTGAAATAATAACATAAATTAATTCACTTTTAAACAGTAAAATGTAATTATAACAGCTGGAAACTTACATAAAATCCAAGGAAGGAGAATTTACAGAAAAAGAAAATCTAGCGAAACTAACACAAATTCGAAACGAAAATTCTTGTTCTAAACTACTCGTTCGATAAATAATTCGAAATTCGTAGAATAATTTACTTCACTTCAGATGTATTAAAAAATAAAGTTTCGCCAGAAAAAAAATCACTGTTGCGTGTTAATTATAAATCCAATTTTGATTTTTACAAATAATATATTTATAATATTTTACCTTGCAACATTTTGCTAGCTACGATAACTTAACATAAATATCCAGATTATTTTCGCAACGAACGCCCAATAGACATCTATTTTTAATCAACATACATCCATGAGTTAGAGAACATAAGGTGACATCAAGTACACGTCTAATGAACGTCAATACTCGACGACCAGCAAACATTCATTTCATAGCCTTTCATGGATATCCGATAGACGTCAATTTACCATCCATTACGCCCACTGGATATGGTGGATTTTTCGTGGACATCTATTAGACGTACCTAGCTGTGTGGTATAAACAATGCATATGAATGGGTGTAGAAAATTAAATAGAATACTTATAGATATATATAATTTATTACATCTGTCTCTATAAATATCAGAAATTCTATATCATTTATGGAGATTTGAGCTTCTTGAAAATCCAACATATAATTTAGTTTTATAGGATTTTAACCAAACTTTCGTACGCATGTGAGCCTTCAACACCCAAAGTTTATGTAAATGCTGGTCTATTAAGCAGTTCTCATTCTGATGCCTATTATGCTTCAACATTGATTCTGCATCATTGTCAAGTATTGCATGCTTATCTCGTTTGAAAATTCTCTCTGGGCATCAGTGATTAATTTTTCCAGTTCTTCCAACTGTCTTAAAATAACGATGTTCTATAGAATATTCGATGTTGACAAAACACTTGTGAAACGGTAGCCCGCAAATGTCCACATTCCATTTGAAACAATAGCTATAAACAACTATATATATACATTAGTTTCCATAACACAAATCGTATTAAATTTTAATAACTTAACACGGTAGCAACAATCACCACTTTACAACTTTTGCCAGATGTCTGATATCATGCCTTTATCCTTAAAGTACAGATTTAAATAGAACGATTTCTATTACAATTTTGAAATTATCGCTTATTTTTTGTTGTGGGTTTAAATTTATCCTAGGATGTGATTACTGGTTTTCGATACTGCACAAGTTTACTCTCGTCTGTAAATAAAAAAAAAAGTATTTTTAAAGTTTACAAATTAAACTTTTATTTGTGATACTTGTTTTAAGATTTATATAGCTTTCTGCAATTAATCAAAAATTGGTTTGCTACATATTAGTGTGAAATTAGACATATTTTGAGAAGCATAATACTGTACCTTATTACTAACACATATAAAAAACATACTGAAAATTTATTTTAAAATATACAAAATAAATTCCATGCAAATATAGAAATAGAAGACATTTTTGAGAACAAAGGGGAATCTTTTTATCACTTCCTTTCTTCTTTTAGCAGACACTTCTTTATGCAGTAGACCATTTTTATGTAGAAGAAATGAAATTTCCTTTCCCAACTTATGAAAGACCCTGTTACTTTCACTTCACAGTTTTTTTATGAAGATTACATTTTCCTACCGATTTCATAGAAACTACACTACCGAATAAATAGGAAGGGGAAGGCTTTTCCGACCGAAAAACAGAGAAGCGTTCCGTAAATATATATTACAGTGTGGAAACTTCAAATATTTTTTAAATAAAATCCTATAAACCAAAAACCATGAAATAGAAATTTTCGTTTCAAAATATTTTACTTCAGATATAGCAAGCATAGAAGAAAAAATGCATTTTCTTGAAGTGTATTTTTCTTCCATGTTATTTGGTTAAAATTTCTCATTATATTGCAATTCGTTTTCTGAAAGCTACGCAAATCATTAAATCTAATAATTAAATAAATTAGAAAAAAACTCGCACAATTTTAAGCTGCTGTCAAGTGTGAGGTTAATATTTGAGCCAATACTTCATATACCATTCCAAAATTAAAACAAATCCATAAACATTTTCATGCGCGTGAATTCTTTTGAAGCAAGACCTTAAAATGCTGCAGGTATCAAACTCACTACCTTCTGAGCATAAAAACGAATTTTTTTTCCTAACTTGGCCACATTGCAATACTTATTATTGGGAAATCAATACTAAAATGTAGTTAAATAAAATATCAGCGGGGTATAAGGAATATTATCTGAAGAAATAACACAAATATTATCAATATATTATTTTATATAAAGAAAACAAATAATATAGAAAGGACAAGGGTACACTGAAAGAAATATTTCAGATAATTTGTATAATATTACACAATTTTGTTAATACATTATTTTTTAATAAATTATATTATTAATACATATTAATATCTCATTTTTCGCTTATCTATTTGTAAACAGTTATAACAATGACTTAATTTTTGATTCTCTTCTATCTCATCCAATTCTCCCTTATTATTCGATAATTAATGAACCATTATTATGTCTTCAATGATGACATTATACTACACTCCAATGAAGGCAGATTTTCCAATAATTGTATTCTTCATAATTCTAATTTGCTTTTAGACACTTTATTCTTATCCCTTTTTAAGAAAAATACTCATCAACCATAACATTTTATTGACAAGAATTGATACATTGCCAAGAAAAGGAAGATTATTCATAATATTAGGAAGAGTACATAATAAACATATAATATTTCATCTAAAA
>JAPDSC010035631.1:0-37568 GCA_026290005.1 Latrodectus geometricus
TATTTATGCATATGCATGACTTTGATGGGATGAGATAAGTTTTCACAGAGTAAATGTCTAAATTAGAAAAATGAAAGTTAATTTTTATTTCAAGAGTTATTTTTATATTTGAGTTTGAAACTAAATGTGTCTTTGAAAAAAATGAAAGTTTCTTTTCAGTTAAATGAGAGCTTAGCAAGTTGCAAGTTAAGGGAACGTATTCTTTATTTTATTAATACAGAGAAAATTTTTTATATAAGAATTAACTTATAGTTATTTACCCGTAAATTCTAATCATAGTTTATAATACTAATAAAATATAAAAAGAGCTTAAAACTTTTTTTACTGAAAATTGTGTATAATAGTACTGTAATTATTCATATTGGAATGTCAGTAATATTTACTTCCTCATATAAAATTTTAAGAGGCTCATTTAAATCTTGTACAATAGTATAGAATAAAAAGTATTCATATAAAAGATTTAATGTTTAGGTTTTTAACATATATAAAAGATTAAATTTTCTTTGAGTTAATCAAAAATATTTTCAAAATAAACTGGATTCATAAGCTATATAGTAGAACTTAAGAACATACCTTCACGTATTATAAATTATATAGATGTTCAAAACATGAATAAACTTTTATTGAAAGAATAAGAGGCAAAAAGTTGTTAGTAATTAAATAGAAACAAATGGCATATTCTCGAGCCATTGCGTATCATTCGCGAAATAAAATTTCGTAAGAAATTATAAAATAATGAGATGATAAGTCTTTGACATTGAATAACATTATAATACACATGCGCAATATTTTAAAACATTTTTGATTGCGAGATACCGAATGGGAATAATGAATACTCAATGGTAAATCAGCTATTAAGGTACGAAATTGTTTTCTAAATAAAAAATTGTTCAGTTAAAAATTTAGAAGCAATTTAAAGGAACTATTTTGCTATTTTACATTTCTCAGAAGCTATATATTGAACAATTGTTGATAAGCTAAGATACATCTTGAAACATTTCTTAAGCACTATCAAAGGAAGTAAAATAGTGATTTATTCTTCCATAAATCTTTATTATGGGATTTGAACACATAATGACAGGATGCTAAGTGAAGCCTGAATCACAATGCCAAACTGCCTTTGCCAATTGATTTAAACACACCATGCCTAAGAATGGCAATAGATCTTATGTTCAGTTCTCGATTTTTTCATTGTTTGCATGAATACGAATCGAAGTTCTTATTTATGTTGCATAATATTTCTACTTTCTAGAAATGAAGATAATTTTTGTTATGTCACTAGTCAAAATAAATAGGGTATTGAAAGTATTATGGAAGAGAAGTGGAATAAACTTAGCGTGCAATATATATGCAACTATTTGACTAAATATTTGCTTAATTTTGAAAATGTTTAATTGAAAAATTTTTGAGAAGCATCTGATTTAAGATTAATGTATATTTATATATAGATTTGGTAACATTTAATTTCTCATACATTAATATTGTTGGCATAAAATATTTTTTTTAGCAGTTATTGCAATACAAGTACCATATTATATAATATATAGCATACGAAATTTTAATAATATTATTTAAAATATATTTGAAAACAAGACTTTTTGTTATAAATGATTTATTAATGTTATTTCCTAGCAAGAGGATTAAATCCATACCAATGTAAAATATATTACAATGTATTATTAAATTTTCATTAATTTGTTAATCTCATACTACATTAACAAATTAATTGAAGCTTCAATATCAACTGATATACTACATTAACAAATTAAATAAAAATTTATTATCAAATTATAATATTATTTAAAAATAGAACTATGAAACTGTTTTATCATTTGGAAAACAAAATAAATATGAAGTTTGTTAACTCTTTCTAACTAAATTTTAAATTTTAGTTTATAAAGTTTAAGTACCAAAATATTATTTTGAATCATTTTTTTGTATAAAATTTTATAGAATTTTTTATTAATTCTATAAAATTTAAATTTAAGGAAATATTTCTGTGCATTGTATATTTCTAATCCATAAATTTTTAATAATAATATAATAATATTTTGAAGACATTTTACACAATTGGTATAATAAATATACTTATGAATTCAATCAATGGTTATAAATATGATTGAATTAAAGAGAAAATATAGTTGAAGTCTTAGAATTTCAATTCGGTTCTGAGTAGTATTCTTTGATGTAATATTAAATTAAATTGAAAAGTATTTTTTAATGATATATTTATTACTTATCACATTAAATTATGCTTTCATTACATTTAATTCTACATATTTATTATTTAATAATGTTTCATATGCTAACATTTATTTTTCCCATTTTAACTTCCACATTTTATTTATTATTAGGAAAATAATTTATGTGACAAATGATTTAATATGCAGAAAAATCTTTGCATTTTAATTTTTGCCTCAATAATTAAAAAGAATTCCTATTTGAATAATAATGCTAAAACTATTAACAAGACTAATATCATTAACAATTTATTTCTAATTAATTTTATGCAAAAGAGATTATTAAGAATTCATGTGACTTATGTTGATGAAATATGTATATAAGAGAGTTTGTAATTTTATGTTTTAAAATTTAATTGAATATTATATAAACTACTTTATTTTCATTTTCTAATCCGTTATTTTTTAATTTTGTATTTTAAAATAATTATGTTTAAGAAGTGAATGTAACACTTTATTTTTAGTTTGATGTTTTAATCGTTATATTCATACTGATTTTAAAATCTCATGGAATTTATTTGATTTTACGTAACGAGCAGTGATTCATCCTGGGTTAAAGTTAACTCATCATGAGCTTAATTGGAGTATTTAGCGTGCAGTTTTACACAATCTCATTTTTTATACATAACTTTCCTCACTATTCTATTAACACAGAAGCGACTAAAAGCTTTTTCAAGTTACTTGCATTGATTAGAGCTTTCAGATAAGACAAACTAGTCTCATTCTTTCTCCCCTCCATGAACAAAATTGCTGAAAAGAGTTGAAATAATGGCCTTCAGCAACCTGAACTGCTCTTAAAAGACTAATTCAAAAGTGATATGGAGTAAAGAAGATCTTGTCAGTCCTACATCAATGCAAACGACTTGATATTTTTTATTCAATTAAAAAAGTGTAGGTTTAAATTATTTTAAAAGAATTCTCATGTTTTGGAGAATTTGCTGTTAAGAAAATGAACTCCTAATTCACAAATATCAATTCCTGTTGTGTTGCTTTATAATTCTAAAAATGATTTTTTTAAATAAAGGTAAAAAACTCTTGAACAAAGTGTTAAGAATTATAATTTTCTATATTTTATCTTAATAAAAAAGAATTATGAAAAGATGCTAGATTAGATATGTTAGCATATTTGTAATCTTTAAAGCAATCAATATTTTATATTGCATTTTTAGTAAATAAATATTTTCATTTATATCCAGTTCATATTATGATATTTAGTTAATTATTTATATCTGTACAATTTTTGTGTGATCTTATGCACTTGCATTCAAAATTAAAAGAATTTTCAAATTTGGCATATTTTCTCCAAAACTACCGTACATAATTAATGAAATCTAAAATAAATATAAGTTGAAGAAGCTATTTAGAAATAATAAAACAAAATTATAAAGAAAACATGATCACGCACAACATTAATCGTAGTGGGAAAACATTCAATAGTGTTATTTATAGAATGGTACAAAAAGTGGGTTAATAGTAGTCATGGTTCTTTCTTACGGATATACTGTACTCACATCGAGATTTTATTTAAGAAATAAGGCTTTATATTTGTTCCCGAATGCAATTAGTTTCAGTCACTAACCAATACTTTTTCCAGTGGCTCTTTGAAGAGTTTTCGAGTAGCAATTGATCTTTCTAGAGAATCTCATATGGTTTTTTATGAGATTAATGCCGTGAAATTTTGCTGCTAAATTCATCCAAGGAATATATTTATGAAAAGTATTTATTAAATGAGATTTTTGTGGTCACCTTATTGTAAATCAAAATAGAATCCAAGTCTCTGCCACACTTGCAAAGTGGAATACAGAATTACTAGAATTTAGCTCTATAACTTACATAAGTCCCAGTTCTGATTTCAAAGACATGGAGAAATAGGAAGCCATTTCATATAATATCTCTATCTCGACTAGAAGCCTTTGCAGGGATAACATTCATTTTCCAAATTATTGGAGCAAAAATATTAAATTATTTGTGTTCTAAATCAAAATTTGTTGAAAGCCTGAGTTGTTAGCCTGAATTGGGATTCATACGTGGAAAGAGTTCATACACTCATACAAAAACTATTCAGTTATCAAGATATGCATTTTTATCACAATTCATTTCCTATAACTTCGATATTTTATAAATAATGCTGTTCTCCTTATGCAGTCCCTACTTACTTACACTTAGTTACACTTACTATACATATTTAGTATTCACAGTAATAAAGATTAATAATTACTATATTACATCCAGCAAACACCGACCCATCCAAAAGGTATTCGGTGAAGATAATTACTATATTAGTAACTCTTACTACGCAATATTGAAAATTCACAGAAATGACCATAAAATCGTGTCAATTTTTAGGTAGACTCACTTTACTAAATTATGCAAATGATGTGAAATTATGACGCGTGTAATAGCATAGAATACCAAGCCACTATCAATGCAGACAGATGGTTTTATGAGCTCTATAATAGTCGAACTGAAAAAGAAAGGTTGGCAAATTTTAGCTGATGAGCACCTGGATACGACCACAATTTATTGGCTATGGCGATCCTTCTTTTGCTCCAGAATTTTTGTTCCAAGACAGAAGGAAAGAAAGTTGTTGCAAAATTATACTCTTAAATGCAGATAATATTTTGAATATTTGCTTAATTCCTTGCATAAAGCTTTTGACTATTTGGAACGTTGACTGTATGCGTCATGGTAATTTTTTTTTGCACAGAAACGAAAAGTTCATTTTAAAAATAATTTTAAAAATATACTTTGTTAATATTTATAGAATGCTATCACATTTGTTTCTGTTTATGTATATTAGGGTAATTTCTTGATTTCTTTGCCATAATCTATATAATTTGCAACAAAAATCTTATATATGTGCTTGAATGCATAAAAACTTAAATGTACGTTAGATAAAAAGTATTTGTGTGTCATATTTAGATTTTTAAATTTGATCATAAATTATGAATCGTTAGTAAAAAAATTTAAACTAGGAATTGAACATTTTTTACTTAAAAAATTAATAGTTAACTTTGGGTTTTAGTTAGAGAACTTACATAAATTTTAGAAAATGCTACTGAACTGTAAGTCATTTTTTATAATGAATTAGAAAATATAGGGAATGTTTTAATGCAAAATAAAGCTCTACTAAAGAAGTAAATTTTTAAGTTTATCTCGAATGTTTTATTGAAAGAGTAACTTTAAGATTTGTGTAATGAATTTTTATTGAGATTGATGACTTTATTGATTTTGTATTGAACATTTCGCATTTTTAAAATTTTCCTTGCTTTAGATCAACAACAAGAGTACTCTTTAATTTTCATTGAAATTGAGATTTTATTTAAATGTTCAAGAACACTTTTTTAATATTCACATCACAGAAGCGTAATAAGAAATCAACAAATATAAGTACCTACCTAAAATACATAAGGAATTTTTTGAAATCAATATGCATTTTAATATTAACGTTTTTCTTATTCAAATTAGCTTAAATATTAAAATAGTTCATTAAGTTTTGCTTTGATAAAACAATGAAACATTTTATTCTATTTAGATACGGTTAAAATAATAAAATGTTTAATATTTATAACTTTCATTTATGAATATAATTCAAACAATCTAGTAAAAAGTGAAAAACACGTGAAGCTAAAGTGTTAATTTACATACAATTACTCAATCACCTGAATTCAGAAACGTTTTATATATTAGTTTCAATAAAGCTATTTGTGGATTAATTAAGAATAAAGTATTTTATAAGTTTTGAAAAATTCTAAAGACGTAAGTTCATAGCTTAAATTAGTAATTTTCCATTGAAAATAAAGAAATATTCTCAGGAAATTCATTATTGATTTAAAGTATTTTAAGTACAAGATGTAATTAAAACACTTAAAATGAAGCTTTCTAAATGAAATGGACAAAGTTTAGTTTTCCCCATCTATATGTCGGCATTTAATTAATTTTTCTTTCAAGTATTTCTATTTAAGTCATTTATTATAAAAATTACACCGAGTCTAGAATATTGCTCGACTGTGGAGAACAAGAAAAAAGAAGTGAAAAGAGAAGCCTAACTTGAAACTTTAATCAAGCATGATTAAAGTTTTTTAAAATTTTGAATCAATATACTCCAACTCTATAAACCAGAAAGACACAGTTGA
Source organism: Latrodectus geometricus (assembly GCA_026290005.1). Classification (NCBI taxonomy): domain Eukaryota; kingdom Metazoa; phylum Arthropoda; class Arachnida; order Araneae; family Theridiidae; genus Latrodectus; species Latrodectus geometricus. Next base: position 6,377 of record JAPDSC010035631.1, read on the forward strand.
GTTATCAAAAAAATTCGACAAAGTAAGGAAACAAGTTGAAATAGTGGAAAAAAGACACTAAAATCGATACCGCTAGAAAACTGGATAGGCTGCTTTCGTCTCTTGATATTCTAATTTTATTTTGTTGCAAGCATAGTTTCGTCAAGGTTCAGAAAATAAATCTTCTTGATGGATTGCTCACTAAAATGAAAAAGATCGGAATTTAAAAATACAATTGTGTTAAGTATACGTTTGAATACTTTTGTGAAGAAAGCGACAGATATTGAAAAATATATTAAGCTCAATATTTAGAAATTTACTTGTATAAGTTTTAATAAAATAATGATAAAAGTTCTTATTATGCATCTTTACTGTCACTCATTTTCAAATATTCAAATACTTTGAAATGATAATTCTTTCATGGAAACTCTTCATCCTCGAATGTTTTATTAGATTTCGAATAATTTTACAAAAAATATGCAAAAAATATTTTGAATACATTTTATATGTTACATTTTCTTGTACCAATTACTTAAAAATATATCTAAGAATATTTTTATTTTCTTACATTTATTTTAAATAAGACAAACTATTTTGCATTACAAAGGATTGATTTATATTTAACAATAACTAAACTAAATTCCCAAGTTCATGTCTTCCTCAATCATATAGCGTAATTTAATTAAAATGAATGTTCTCTGCATTGATTGCATTGTTTGATTAAAATTAATATTCCACCCCTTGAATAATTGATAGTGTGTATTCTGAAATTAATTTCCCGGAATTATTCATTGCTGTTACTATTGAATTACTATTTTCTGTTCCTTAACGCGGTCTATTTGTTTGTTAGATACATACCTTATTATGTAGGTACATTTCTGAAACGTTGAGTTTGTAAGTGATCTAGAATATTATCAGCAAAATATTGTATACTCGAAACTAATATATGATCAATAGTAAATCGAGCAACAATTTTTGTTATAACTTAATAGTATAAGATGTGATAATTTTATTAAGTAATTGAGTTAATTATATTGCAAAAAATGCGTCCATTATCAGGTATTTGTTAATGTGTGAGTGTATTATGGTAATACAATTTGTAGAAATACTTTCAATTTGGAAAAACACATTGTGTTTGAACCATTAAGACTATTAATTAATGTAGTTAATTATGATATTTGTATTTTTATATATATAATTTCTATTTAAAACTCTCTCTATCTCTCTAACGATGACCTACTTTGAAATTCACAATTTTTTGAAAGGAACGATTTCATCTCTTCACAAAAAACATAATTTGTTTTGAAAAATTATTATTTATTTATTATTTCCAGAAACATAATAATAAGTTTATAAAAATGAATGCTTAATTTTTGAGGAAAAATTTCACTATTGATTTAAAATAGTAAAGTACCAAATTGGGATTTTATTAAGAATAGATCTCTATCATTTTAAAAAAGTTATTTTCAAACTCATAAAGCAGATTTATAAAGACAAAATTTGATGTCACCGCCTGTTCTTTGGTTAATTAATTTGTCTTTTGATAACTAATCCTGAAGATATTTATTCTTCAGTATCTAATGCTTATTTTCTTATCCAGACAAAATTTATAATTGGTAGAAAACATTAGAATTCAAGAAAATTACATCAAGTAATAGAATTCAAGAAACTTGTACTACAAATATCCAGATTTTTGACAAGTAACAACCACTTTAGAGTTTGTCATGACTTCATGAACAGAATGAAAGTTTCAATGGTTGATCTTAATTAATATTGATGAAGGGGAAATAAATAATGTATTTCTACTTTTCATATATACATTTTTTAAGTGGTTGTTAGCAAGTAATCTACATTCATTATGACAGTTAAACCATCATTTGAGAATACTTCTAGACAGTAGGTTGAGGCAAACAATCTGATAAAATCTATCTTTTATTAAGGTGCATACCAGCAAATATTCATGTACCCACCTAAAACTAAAGTTTTACTAGTAGTTCACACATTATACTAGTAAAAATTTAGTTTTAGGTGGGTACATGTGTGTTTGATTGTTGAGATTGAGAGGGTTTACAAAAGATATCAGTCATGCTATTATACTCTCCAGTATCTATTCTCTGGTATATATGAACACGCAAGGAAACGAAAATATGCGTGTTTTTATTGCTGTTCAACAATGACAAAAATCGTAATTGTATCGTAAAATCATTGTATGAAAAATCCCGTGCAGTTTATATACAATTTCATAAAAGTTTATGTACAAATTTTTGTAAAAGTACGTTCTAGGAAAGACATATAAATTCATTGACATTTTTAAAACGTTGCTACTTCTATGATTGAAGGAGCTTCTAATTCTCATTGTTCTTCAACTATTGCTCGATAGATCTGAAGTGAATTGGCTGTTTTTTGATCGATATTATGAAAAATTCTAAGATACAGTTTTAAATGTATGTAAATGTATCGAAATACTGTATCTTCAAGACCACCAAATACTCTTTGATTTTACCACCAATGTTTTGGTGACAACTCCTGTTGATATCATATGAATATATGGTTAAATGAATCACACTTTTCTTTGAATGGAGTTGAGAATAATTAAAATTACCATATATGAGGTACTTCATCTCCTAATGCACTACACCAACAGCCACTGTATTTTGATTACATGACTGTTGGTGTAGATTTACCACTTATTTTATCTTCCAACCAATTTTTTGAAATTTCCACTCCTCAAAGTTCCAGAGCTTTCTCGGTAGTGAATGCATGGATCAGCGAGCTTTTTCAATAGTATTCCATCTCTTCTTTACAGAAATGTTAATGTTTTGATCACACAGTCTTCAAACAAGATGGATCAATTCTTTATATTTAGCATCAAGTCATTTGGGGAGAATCCTATGATATCTAATGTTTTTTCTCGTACCTGGCATTTTTGTTCACCCAACATAAGTTCCTATGAATTCTGTTTGTGGGGACTCCCAAAAGACGTGTTAATATAAGAGAAATGAAGATTTTACTTAAGTGAAAAAGCAGCATTATATGCCCTGTTCCCGATATCCTTTGAAAGTTTCTTTGAACTACCACTAAAATCACTGCAATGGTCTTATAACACGTTAAGGATGCCAAAGGAACACATGTTAAAAAAGTTCTGTGATTAAATAAACTTCAATGATTCTGATGGATTTATAGCTTTTCTCTAAGCTCCACACTTGCACTTGTAATAAAAATTTGAAGTATTCTTCTGTGTAGTTTTCTCTGTGATCTATATAATGGGTATTTAAACTTTCATCAAAATCCAGTTGGTCAAGTGAATTTTACTAGGGTCTGAATAGGGTATTAAATCATAACTATCCTGTATTTTGTGAAGATTCTAAAGTGTTAAATATCATATTTCTATTAAATATAAATAAATTTTTTTAAAGAATTTTCGTTCATTCAAAAGTTTAAATCTTAAAACATTCTGTATGTACATATCTTAAAGAATATATCTTGACGATTTTGCTTACTGATTTATAACAAATGTTGCAATACCTATTTTTAATGAATTGCTTGAACTTGTCTTTACGTCAATGAAATAATTTGAAAGTCATACTGAAAAATTCTGAAATTTTTATTGCAAAAACTGGTTTCATAATGCTATTCATATAGCTAAATTACATATTAATTTTTAGGAAGACATATGTCTTTTAAATTGTCAATATTGTTAATTTTAATCTTTATTATGAATTGTTATTATTTCTAGACTATTGAAATAATTTGAGGGTTACTTATAAGTTTAATTAAATTAAAAATACAAAAAAATTAGTTAAAGAATACTATTGTAGTTATTCTAGAAAGACGTTATAACTTTACTTTTATACTGAAACTAGCATATTTTATAATAACTAAATGATTATAGATATATAGCAACTGTCCCATACAATTTTAGCAATATATTTTAAATATTTTCAAAAATGTTACAAAAATACCCGAAAAATATTTGAATATTTTTATTTTTGTGAGAATGAACTTAGTACAATTGCATTTTGAATCTTTTTCTAATATATTTCTAATTCTATCACTGTGTTGTACGTGTTTTAACCAACGTATTGATACTGTGTAAAATAGCTTTTTGATTAAAATCCACAGCTTTTATATGATACGATGCAAAAGTTACAAGTAATTAAATTATTCACAAACGTACTTAAAAACAATAAGTTTCATATGCATGTCTAGAAATTTATTGGGAAATTGAAAAGAGAAATTTTGTTAATTTGAAGCAAGTAATCCTAAGACTGTGGCATCTGACAATCTCTGTACTTGTTCTTATAACGATTATTCATTCGAAGACATCAAATAATAATGATAATTTTTGAGCAGATAATTTCTTCATATTGTTGTCGTGTTCAATTTTATTAATTTTAGTAACATTATAGATTTTTAGTAGCATTTCATTATGCGTGTTTTGAGATCTTCATTTTGCAAATGATCTCAGCATGCAGGCCTGCAGTTCACATTGAAGTAAATAATGTAATTGGTCTTTGTAGATGAATATTTATCTTGGGAATTATTCGCACCAATGCGTTGCATGTTTTCGAGTGACTAGTCCATTCGCCACTCACTTATTCCTGTCAATCTTCAACTTGAACTCATGACTCTATTCTGCAGAAGATACTCTTATTTCAAGTATGTGTAATATCTTGTCTCTCAGCTTAATATTAGTTCTTCAAGGCACATGGACTCCAGTGAGGTGTACTCCAATGATTGCAATTATGTCTAATTTGCATACAATGAATTCTAATGATTCCAATTCATTGGATGTAATTTGACATAACACCCTTTGGTGAGCTTCTCTCATCTTTCATTCTGAGAAATATTTTCATTCTTTTGATTTCCTTTCCCTATTATTTGATCGTAATTGTTTCAAATTGTTATTATCTGTTATTGATCACATCACGTATCCGTTATTATCTTTAACGTATAAATAATAACGGATACGTTATTATCCGTTATTATTGATATTTAGCCATTATAATCGATACCACCCTGTCTAGTGGACAGCGTTCCTGACTGTGGATAGGGAGGTCCTGTGTTCGAATCCCGGTTCGAGTATGGATGTTATTTCTCTCTCTCCTGTCTTTGTCTTTTCCTTGTATGAATGGAGTATAAATAGTAGCATAACATATAAACGGGTACCTATGACACATATGTTCTGAAAAAGTCGGACTCAACACCAAATTACGGTTCATTTAAAATGTGGAGCAGGGCAACCCATATTGCCAGCCTGGATCGATACTTTAAGATCTGCTGTAAATCAATTAGGGGTTTCCTCACTTAATTTTATATTTTTTAAATATTAAACTTGTCAATCATCATATAAAATCATTAAGAACAGGACCAATCAAAAACAGTTTTTTTTAAATTTGCAAGAATTATGTATGGAATTTTTGGAAGTCCTATTTGTAATAAGTCAACTCAACATAGTGTAAATATAGGAGCAGTTTTTTTGAGTAGAATTTGTTTAATTCTATCTATTGTTGAATTGTGGGAAATGAATGTTGAGATATTTTTTCTGCACGTGTGATGTGTAGAAATATTGAAAGTTTAAAGTATTTTCCAACTGGGATGACTTGTATGTAATATTCATAATATATAAAAATTCTCCAAAAGGCCAGGTGCAGTTAATGTTAGAATGTCGTACAACAACCTCATGTGTTAGGTCAATAAAGAGGGGGGAAAGAAATTAGGGTCAACATAATAATAGTATCACGCTTTTTGTTATTGAAAGGACAAAGTAAAAATCTAAACATTATTGAATAATATGAAATAAATTCTGAATTTTCGGTGTTATGCATGCAAAAGTTTCACTTTTCAAGTCATCTATTATGCTGTTATAAGCACTTTATGCATGGTTTACTATTGGTTTATGATAGGATCTCACTTTTCAGAATTAAAAAATGTTTAGCGGCTATTTTATTTTTTATTTACGCTATTTATTTTCAAAGATAGGTTAATTGGAAGTTTTTCAAGTTTCCTTCTTTCTGACACATGAATGTAAACTTCTATTTATTGAAAGTTTTTCCAATTAAATCTCTGAATATTGAAAAAAAAAACCTATCTTAGCTTACAGCTGCTACATAATCTGGTTGACATTTCATTACAAGTTTTTGTTAGAAATGATATTGTAAATAAAAAATGATATTACTTAAAAGCTTTTATAATCCTCATGACAATTATAAAAATATTCTTCATGAAAAATATAAATTTAAGCATTAAATATTTATGATTAGGAAAATTTTACATTTTTTGATTTGAAAATGCAGAAAATTTTGCATGGAATTCTAAAGGATTAGGAGAAAATAGAATTTATTTTTCGCATTTTCATAGTTTCTTTTTAAAAAAATTTCCATCTTCCAATATTTTTTAATGACTAATTTCAAAATATTGTGGATTAAATTCATTCAATGAAGAAGTGAATATTTGTAACAAAAATTGTAACATTGTGTAATTTTGTGCAGAATTTATTTTAAAGCATAGTTAATATATGGTTTTCTTAATAATATTGAAACAGTCAAAAACGGCCATTTTATTTTTACTTCCTATTTTTTATTTAAAAATTCTTGAATTGTTTGATTAAATCTTAATTCACAATAATTTGCATATAATAAAAAACTCATAAAATCAAAACATTCAAAAGAGATAGTTTCTTTTGACTAAAGTTATACTTAGCAAAATGCTGGTGGTAGAAGAAACTGATGAGAAACTCACCCAAAACTAGCTCTTTATAATAACCTTGATTAAAAGATTAAAGGCGAATGGGATAAAACACAGATAAAAATATTAAAGAACAGATCTAATTTTTATAACATTATAAAATATAGGATGAGTCCAGACTGAAAATATAAATGTATTAGTGTATAAAGTAAAAATAAGTGCCTTAAAACCGTTAATAATTAAAGTTTAGTAGGAATCAACTTGAAATAAATTCAAACATGATTTCAATTCAATAAAAACCACAAAATAAATTAATAAATTTATAACCTCGCTTTAAAAATATTATTTTTTGAGACTGTTGCCATTTCCTAAAAGGAATATATACCTTGAAGTTACAGTGAATATCTTGAAGTTGTCAAAGGAATGAAGTTCTTTAAGGTTTTCATTTTTATAAAATATTCTAGAATGGAATATAAATTTAAAACAAATTGTATTTAACAATATTAAATTTTTAATAATTTTACCTACAAAAATATATAGATATTTATTGGTTCATCCATAATTCTCTCTCTCAGTACCTGAAGTTCTATCAAACATATTTAGAAGCTTTTGTTTATTGTAAAAATGGAGAAAGAAAGGGTATATATTCCTTTTAAGAGAATTGGAAAAATTTCCGAATATTCAATTGATAACACATTAGATTCTTTAAATAAAGTAATGTTTATTATGAGTTTTCAATGACATTTTTGTGGAAAAATTATAATTACATCGGAATAAATATCCGAGATAGATAAAGTAAACATTTTTTCATAAATTTAAAAATTATTTTTTACAGTAAATTTTTTGTATAAAATAATTAGGTTATCACATAGTATAGAAATATATTTTATTATTAAGTTTTAAAGATATAAATTTCAGTATCTAAAAATTTCAATTAACTACGTAAAGACGAAAAGATTAAAAATTGAATCACATTTTAGAAGAAGTATTAAACAGCATTATATATACTCGTATTAAATAAGGTCTGTTCCAATTGGAAAAGCAATTGAGTTATTTGTATTTTTAATTGGTTCTTTATAACTTTTTAAATTTCTCAAATTTAGTATTCAATTGGTAAACAATAATTGATTGTAATCAGTTTAATAGTGAATAAACAACGCCTTTATTCATATGTTTATTAAATTTTTGAATTTGATTTTTATTAATATTTTGAATAATCTTAATTATCTTAATCTTGCATGGTGTTTTTTCATTGTTTAATTTAATGAATGATTTTACTAAAGTTATAAACATGTATAAGGAATTTACGTTTCCTATTGATTTAAAATAATTAATATTTTTGACTTTTTCTTTCTAACAATTCTATAATTTTAATAATTAATTCAAGAAAAGAATATATTTGAAAATATTTCTACATTCGTTTCTTATGGAAACAGTTTTATATTTAATTTCAATGTACAAATTAATGTTTCATTGCAAAATTAAAGTTGAATATTATTGAATTATTTGTTGTGTTTAAATCTTAGGTGTTTAAATCTTTGATTTGAATATTTTATCAGAAGAAATTAATATAAGATGACAGAATGGTATATTAATGGAATATTAGTAACAGGATGATATAAGGCGCAACAGAGCTGAATTTAAAATATTATTTTAGCTTTTTCGAGAAGTATAGATACAAGGTAAGCAAAAAAGTTCTTGCCGTTTTTAATGACCTAAAAAAACATGACCTATAGAAAGTGTAGTTTACTATCAGTCCTCGAAGTAATTACCATTAGGATATAGCACCTTCTGCCAACATGTCTTCAGTTGTGTAACCCTCTTGCTCTAAAATTCGTGGGTATTGGACGCAAAGAAGTACGTAAGTGCTTGGCGTAGATCTGCTTCATGGGTGAAGGATTTTTCACGAAGATGATTAACCGGAGAATAGAAGAGGTGGTAATCTGATGAGTCAAGATCAGGTGAGTAAGGAGAATGGCACAAAGTCACATACACAATCCAAGTCACTATATGGTATTTTTTTTATCCCTGAAAGACATGCTGACTCATGGTATTGGCCAAGAATAGTACACCCCTATGATTAACCAGTGCTGTCTCTGCTTCGGTTGCAATGCCATTTGAATGCATTCTAATTGCTTCGAGTATAGGTCCTCAGTGACATTTTGGCCTATTGGTAGCAGCTCAAAATGAACCATTAGACGACTAGTCCACCAGACACAAAGCATAATCTTACGTGATCCCATATGTGGTCTTGAGTTGTGTGGGGCAGTATCCTAGGATAATAACCAATGTTTGGAATACTTGAAAGTGTCATACAGAACCTACTTTAGAATTCACTTTAGTCAGAATTCGATTGAACATGAATGTGCTATGGTGGCTAGAAAGCAACGATGAAAAAGCTCGTTGTTGCTTATAGACTTCCAACAATGCGTGAGGAAGCCTCTTGCTCAGTTTTTATGTCTTACAAAGCGGTTCAGAGGAAGTTTAACATTTTCACCGGGAACGTTAAAATGCTTGGCAAATTCACCACACGTGTCACTACTGACCTCCTCTATGACTGCCTGCGACTGGTAGGCCCACTTTAAAGTCCTAAAGCAAACAACACCGAAGAAGCTCTTTCGATACATCCATTTCTCTTCGCTACTGCTCGAGATACGATTTATGAATGTGCGGTGTGGACTTTAATGACTAATATTCTTACTCTCAACTAATTAGTGTCTCAATCATGTCATATACTAATTTTCATACTTATTTTTTTCTTTATTCAATGGCAACGCGAAAACAGCAAAAACTTTTTTGTCTACCGTGTACTTCCCTTAAAACGCATTTTTTACGCAAATGTTACATCGTATTCCTTTCAGTCAATTTTATCAATTTCTTAATAATTATATTAATAAAATGTAATTTATTAGAATAAAGTTTAAAATAATTTTGTATTGGAAAGATATATTTAATAGGAACATGAGCATTTCAAGAGCTTATATAATCTTTCTTCTTCTGTTTTGCTTGAAAAACATTGGTATTGTAATTAAGTGTAATTAAAAGTTTTAAACTATTATTTTTTATTATTCTTTAAATTACTATAAGAATTTGACCTAAACTGAATTTGAAAATTACTGAAAGCTGATTACAAGTGTTTTAATGCTGAATGCAATAAAATATATTGCTGCTTGCTTAAATTGGTATTATGATAATTAAATATTGAATAAAAATATATTTAAAATCTCTTAACAAAGAGAAGTGCTGTTCAAATCATTAATAATTTTGCTATAGATATAGGTTTATTTTTTTTTTTAAATTCAAAAGCATTTTTATACCACTTTTTTGTATTTTTTTCAATCGGTCTGAATTAATATAGTAAATATTAATACTCTTACTTTTTATTAAAGAATTAAATAGGATTTATAAATTGTATAAATTCAACATCAAATTTATATGTAAGAATACTGATTCTGTGATTTTGTGTATGTCAACTAATTTTGAAACTTTTGAAATAATCTACACAGAAATTTAATAAGAATAAAATTCCTAGACAATTATAAGGGATTAATTAAGTTTTCAAAATTTCTCAACTTCAACTTATTCTTTATGTTTTTCATGTTAGGACTTATAAAATTATCCTTTACAGAAAAAAAAATTATTATTCATAAAAAATAATAAACTGATTATTTATCTTTGAGAAATTTTTAATGAATTAAATGTTAAAAAATTCATCGTCAAAGTTTTTTTTGAATATTGGTTTCTTAAAGACTGTCAAGATAAAAGCTTTTTTACTAATCCAGAATAATGGCTTAAATCATGAATTTAATACCTGTCATGCATACTTGTCAGTAATTTTCAATACATAATTATTTTGTTGGCATGACATATTAATTTAACAAAAAATTGTTTGTAAGAATAACTTTAGGGGGCATACAAAAATTAAACTAAAATTAAATAAAAAAAAATTAAAAATTAACTAGGAAAAATGCATTTTTTGTTTCAAGGGATAAAAATTTATATGTTTATTTTGAAATAATTTTCAGTTCAAAATAAATATCATAAATTAACGTGAAGTTTAAAAATGCAAATATTCTCATAATTTTAAGTTGATCTGAATGTACTCAAAGAAAATCTGAAGGAAGTAATTATTTTAAATGTTGTGGAATTTAGTAAGAATTTACAGTTTTTAAATCATGACAAAAACCATATCAATTCATTCAAAGCAAAATATCAAATATCTTAATAATTTTTAAAATAATTCTTGTGTATAGATAAGATATCGGCTATGCGTCTGCTCAGAATTGGAAAATTACAATTAAGGAGCAATACAACAATGAGTGAGTCTACCAATTATGAAGTGTAACATACATACATAACCTGTGATAAAGCCCTGAACTTTACTAATTGATTAACAGGTTAAAACTTCTCCATCATTAGTAGAGAGACCCTAATACTCAGAGAGAGTTTAATTAAAATAAATTTAGGTCACAATGGTGTGGGACCTTAAAGCCGGCACACTATCTGTGCAGTAAAAGTCCACAGCCTAGCTCAGTTACAAGAAAAAATAATTATTTTTATATAATATTGATTATACATTGAGAAAAACAATACTTGCAATATGGAGCTAATGAAATTTAAATTTCTTGATAAGTAAAATATGTCTATGTATGTATATATACACTGAAGAACTGGAAAGAACTCTTCTGGAAGACTGGGGCAGAATACCCCATTTCGTGATTAATAGCCTCATTGACTCCATGCCTCAAAGGTGTTCAATGTTGCTAGCCGTCTGTGGAAACTATACCCCCTATTGAAAATGACTTCCTTTGAAGACAACACATTTTATTCTTTTTTTCTCATATGCACAAATTGTGTTTTTTTCCTTTTGTACACAAATGGGCAATAAAATCCATTTTTTTTCTGCCAAACATGTGTAATTTATTCTAATATAACCTACTACGTCTGTCGACCACGTATCAATTAGCTAAAAAGTTTCCTAACCACAAGATCCACCTAAAACCACAATATCCTTTAATTGTTTTGAGCAGTGTATATACACACACATATATTCATATATTTCTAAAAGTAATTTTTGAGATGCTATATATACAGACTATGAGTAAAGTCCAAACTCATTTATTATTAAAATTTGCTCAGCTGGATGCAACAGCTCGTAAGGATATAATGATCATTGTTTTTTAAAACCTTAAGAGAATAAGACAAAGTGTTCAGAAGGAAAGCCATTTTAGACTTTTAAAGTCTCATACTGACTACTGTCAATCTATAGATGAAAATCATAATAAAATGTATCATTTTCAGCAAGCACCTAAACATCAATAATGTTATTACCATAAAAGCGAATATCGCTGAATCCATGTAAAAAAACTGTGTTTATTTCATCCACACATACTGTAAAAAATGTAAAATTGTCTTAAAAATCTTTGAGAAGAGATAGGCATAAATAATCAAACATATAACAAAAAACTGCCAAATGCTAATGTCTTAAATTATCTTCCGGGAAAAATTTTGTTTTCTACAAGTTTTTTCTATGTAATGCGGATGTTTTGACTAATAACCTTTCTTTAAAAATATTTTACTCAAAATATGCTGTCAAGTCTAAATAAAGAACATAACTTTATTTCTTTTCTTTTGCTATAAAAAACACTATATAATTACTAACTTAACATTCTGTAAAAATGTAAGTGACTTACTGATGCATTTTTCAATAAAAATAATTTAATTAATTTAATATTTACTTATTTTTATCTGTAAATACACTGCTATATTCACGAAGTTTCATTTATTGATCCATTATTTGAGAAAATGTGTGAATTTAGTTTTAACTTTTATTAAAGTACGAAAATAGATCAATAAAGGAAAATATCATTTTTTTTAGTTAAAGGGCACTTTTAAAATCTCACACGTCATTTAAAAAATTACCTTAACAATAATTAAGTATATTTATTGCACTTTTAATCTAAGTCGAGATTCTGTCACTTTTCATAATTATTTTTTCTACAAGTCAGTTTTTGTATTAAATTACACAATATACTATATTAGAATACTTTTTTTTATAGTGTAGTAGTGCAAGCACTCTTTTATTTTGTTCAAATGCATTAAGTAACTTGACAGAAATTTTTAGATGATTCCTTTAAAAATGATATTTTACTCTGAAGCCTAGAAAAATTAATGTCAAGCACAATATACAAATAATTATTCACAAAATGGAAAAATTGAATAGATTACTTGTTGTTGCACATATTATTAAGATGTCGAAATTTAATAAATATTCTTAGGTTCTTACTTTAAAAATTATTTGTTTTTATAGTTGTTAATGCTTATTTTCCAAAATTGTTTTCAATTGTTAATTATTTAACTATTTAGACTTTATAAATAGTAAAGCTCTTGTATAAAATCACAAATATTAATTTTATTCAACATTATAACAAAATAAAAATAAGATATAATATTCAATTTATTATTTTTAAGGATTGCTTGGAATCTGTATGATTGTCAATCTTTTTAATATGATTTCTTTTTAATATAAACCGAATTCTTTTAACAATATTTAGCTTTTAAATTTATAAAAAAATGATGAACATGAATTCAAAAGAAAATTAAAAAGATAGTTTAAAGTACAATTTTAAAAAAGTAATTATTCAGAAGATATCAGAATAGAATATAAGAAAAGACGTTCTCTGCTATTTTAGAACACTAACCTCAAACTAAACAATAACATCAAACATAACTATCAAAAGATATATTTTGTTTTTTCTACCAATTTCAACAGTTGTTTATACTTTAATTAATTTATTCAATAGAATTTTGACATAACTGCTGCTTAAAATATAGTTTTCTTGAAACAATATAATTTAATTATGAAACAATAAGTTTTTATTTCCTTAAATGCTGCAAAATTAGGAGTTTTACAGAATAAATAAAACCCAAAAGTACATCAAAAGAACATTCAATAAATATTAAAGGTAATTAAAGTTTAAATATTAACATTTGACTAGCTAGAAGTTAAATTTAAACACTAACCCAATCATACGTACACTTATACACACAGCCGCATGCATGCACATAGTTTGCACATTTATAAAATAGTTAAGAATTTTTAAATCATCATTTTAATTAAATAAATATGTGAAGAAAGAGAATATTAATATTGTTAAACTAATTTGTGGCTTTTTTAGATAGTCTTCAATTCAACAATTTATTCATGGAATATTTAATAGGATTTTCTGCAGGAAAAAAAAACAAATATTAAATGTAATGTTAAGTAAAACATGTAGAAGAAAATGTAAAACTTTTATCTCAGTTAGAGGAAATGAAATACAAACTATTTAAAAGACAATGATTAATAATGCTTTTGTTTTATGTGCTAATATATTGAATTTAGTTTATCAACAGAATTTCAATTTACAAGTGAATTTTACCATGAAAATATTTTAAAAGACTTTATTTATCAGTTAAAATTTCATTTATAAGATAATTGAAACAATGTTTCAATCTTATGTAATTAATGCAAATTAATTTTAAGAATATAAATTTTCTATTTGTTGGATGATATGCTTTCTGGAGAACTGCCTTATTAAAATTTACTCTTTATTTTAATAAGTTTACTCTTTACTTCTCACTCTAAATAAAATTTTCTCGTTATTTAATAAACTCTTTAACTTATATTAAAATCTAATCTTTATTTAATGATTACTTATCAAAAACTAAAGCAATCATTGCTAAAGCAAATTAAGTTTCATTGAGTTTTCCGTTCACGAATTATAAAAATCTTTAAAACATCTAATTTGGAAGTAGTCTAAAAATCAATTTAAAAAAAATATTTATTGTACTTTATCATGACGTAATGTAATCTTAATAAATTTTTGACGCATATGATACCTTAATATTGACAATGCTAGTTCAACAAATTAACAGTTTTTAAGAACAATCAGGTAATTAATTTTTTAATAACAGTTCATTTATTTTAATTTGTTTTGAAAAAAAGCTGAAGCTACTAAATTAGGAACAATTCGATGTTTAACAGAAAAGATACTTTATGTCCAGGAATTTTTCCCTTCTTTTCATTATTAATCATTAAGCAAATTGATATCATTATTCTTTTTTATAGTTTACAAAGCAATATACATTGATTTATATTATATATATATATATACATCCATAGTGTAAAATCAATAATAAATATCTGAAATGAATTACACTATCACCTTTTATCGAAAGCTAAAGCAATCATTGTTACGAAGAAATGAAATCCAGTATGGAAGCAATAATTATTGAAGGAACCGTTATTAACACTTTGAGTGCTTGATCAATGTTGTAAAAGTATAGATTGGGCAGAAATTATTTGGATGATAAAAAAAGCAAAGAAAGTTCAGTTAATCCTGCAGAGGCTGACAACAACAGAATTTGATAAGTCGGAGTTGCATTAAATGTATTGTTTTCTTTTCTTTCTCTTTTCTTGGATGTTTTCATGAAACAAATATTTTTTCTTATTTTTTAGAGTATTTATTTTGTTCATGCTTTAATCTGTAAATACTTTTCCTCTGTATTTCAAATACAGAATGCATGATATCCTTGCAATATCATACATTGTGTATTGTATAAGTATATGTATGCTATAGACATGCATATACATTTTTAACTGAATATTTTTCATTATTTTTAACTGTTATAGAATTTCAAAACCACTATTATTACTATGTTTCAATTCAAATAAATTACTTAAAATATGGTTAAGTTTAATTTTGACTGGTACTAAGATATCTTTAAAAATTAGATTTAATAAATATAATAATTTATTATTAAAATGACAATTTAAGAAAGAATCTGATATTTTTGTTTAGATTATTGAAGTTTTCATAACGAAAAAATTTAGTTTATTTTTTAATTTGCGAATAAAAACAAATTTTATTTATCAATAAATTCGGAAAATGTAGGTGATATTGAATTAAGAAAAATAAAAATTATTATTTTAATTTAATTAATTTGTTGATAAATTAATTAATTAATTGAGCTGTTGATATAACCTTTACAATGTAAAATATATTATACAATTATTTTCATTATCGAGAAATCAAAGTAAAAAAGGTGCATTTTAAATGGCATTTACCACTAATTTTAATATTTAAGATTGCAATTTTAAATAAAAAGTAATATTTACAACAATAAAAACACTAATTTTGAATTAAACAATAAGGGGAAAATTGTAAAAATAAAGATTATTGAAATTACAATTTATGTTATCTTATATAAAATATTAGATGTGAAACATTAGTCCTCTGATTTCTATTTTCATTTTTAAGAGACGAGACCTATTTAGTTGATTTAATTTTTTAACCAATCTTTCGCATGACATAAAAAATTTCGGTAGTTTTTCTACTATATGGCTTTGTTTAGGCAAGAAATACTTTTGCATGCCGTATTTTTACAAAATACAGCTGAAATTTCATTCATGTATGAAAATGTATTTTCTAAAATAAGAATTTTGTTTTCTAATAAACCATAAATTTTAAAAAGTACCTTCTTGGCCTTAACTTTAATGAAACGAGTAGAATTATTTTATTTAATATACACACACACGTCAAGTATACTATATAAGTTATTTTATTTGCTTAAGAAATATTTCTCTGGAATTTCTTAAAAAGCCATTTTGGCTTTCCTTTCCGTAAAGCAATCTTAAAAAGAAATTCTATACAATTGAAACATATGATAAGAATATCTAAACATAATTCTTTATGTTTTTGCTTTATGCATTTAAGAGATAAAGAATTCATTAACGAAATAACACATTAAATTAAATGGTTGTAAGTATGAGCAAGTTATTTTAATGAAAATCTTTTTATTTTCAATCTTATTTCATGTTGTACATTGGAATCCTGTAGTAGCTATAAGGATTTCAATATAATACTATCAAAATAATAAAACAAAAGTTATTCACAATATTTAATTCAACTGCATTACGAAAATATAATTTTCATTTAAAATTATTGTGTGT
This sequence comes from Latrodectus geometricus, assembly GCA_026290005.1. Lineage (NCBI taxonomy): Eukaryota > Metazoa > Arthropoda > Arachnida > Araneae > Theridiidae > Latrodectus > Latrodectus geometricus. The sequence continues at coordinate 23,037 of JAPDSC010035631.1, forward strand.
AAAATATTCTTCAGAAAATACAATTAAAATATAATGTATCAAAGTATAATATCTTATAAAATGAGGTCATTAGAGTTTTAATTTACAGAAGTTTGACCTAGTTCTCAACTAACGGGAAAGTACAAAACTTCTCACCCCTCATCAATCTGTAAGAAAAGAAGTAAAATTACACGGTAGCTATCATCATTAGGTAGTTTGTTACTACGAAAATCACAAAACTTGAGATGATAAAAATGTATAAAGTTCTATCATTTTTGTTGAAATGAAGTATATGTATATATCAAGTTTAAGATTTAAAAATTAGAAAAAATAGCAATGTACAAGTACTAAATTAAGTGACTACAATATATGATTAAGATGACAAAGTTATTCAAGTTTAATAAATTAATTCTCAACCCAAAAATCTAAAATTAATTTATGCATGAGGAAGCGTAATCAATAATACAAAATAAAGAACTAAATTAGCTGGAGAATTATTAGAGTTAACTTCATGGCTGTGCAGAACTTTTGAAACTGTGGTATTAACTAAGCATGAAAATATATATTACATGAATAATGCTATTATGTATACTGATATTTTTATATAACCCTTTTTACACGTCTGATTTTGGAAAGCAGCTCACTAACTGGGATCCAAACTGTCCACATTATTTTTAAAAATCTGTGAGGAAGTAAAGAAATTGATGAGATCAATGTTTAGTTTTGAACATAAAATTTACTGTTATTAAGGTTGTTTTAAATTTATGTAAAAGTTAATTATAGTTCTCTCTAACTAAATTTCAATATAATACGGTATTAATATTTTTATATGTTACTTACATGAAAATTGAATATTACAAGCGCCACACAATATATTTTACATACATCAGATAATGCATTGTATAAAAAATTTAACAAGGAAATAAGTCAATTTCAACAACTGAGAAGGATATATAATATATATATCTGAGTCCACGAAATATGTCATAATATGCCTCTCTGAGTCTGCGCTTAAAAAACAGATTTTATAAGATTAAGTTTCATAAAGTTTTAAATTATAAAGCGAGTTAAGTTTTCATTTCTTAATGAAGTCATGAAGTAAAGTGAGTTCACTTATATTGTTATGCTTATATAGGATTCACGAATATCTCCAATATTTCAATAACCCCCTATATAAGCCATTTACTACAACAAATTAAATGCATTTATAGTATTTATGAAATTAATATCGTCTTGATTAGAGTGATAAGTCAGTGAGATCTAATAAGAATTAAAAGCTTTTGTAACTCATAATTTACCAAATTTGAGGCTTTGATGATCATACGTTGTAAAAAATAATAAGTGGTGCAAAAAAAGAAAAAAAACATTAGCTTTGAACAGACAGACTTCCTAACCAGATTCTAAGTACTATGTACTGTTTCTTTGCGCAAGTGATAAATAGATTCCGGTTTGGAGTTTCCTTTCTTTTCTTCCTATTTATTACATACATTTAAGTATCCAGTTTAGATAATTGAGATTGCCATAGTTCTAAATGAAAGAGAACTGAATGCTCTTTGAGTGATGTGATGACGCATTTAAATTTGCAATCAACAAGAGACTTAGCGTAAAAAGATTAAGAGAAACATATGGTACTTACATACTATGAAGACTATTTCATAGTATGTAGGCGTCATAGTATTTGCCACTACTAATTATCAAGTATGTATAATTAGTAGTCGTAAAACTTATGACCGGAAAAAATAATATGATGACTACCTAAAAAAACCTAGACACTAACAACAATATTATTTAAATGGTGTTAGTCTTGCCAATGAAAATTTTTATTACCAAATACCACCAAGGTAGTCGTCATCGTACGTAAGTACCAAAAATATTTAATTGAAGTTAATGACGTTAGAGCTCTATAACTTTTCAGGTGTAACAATATAGAGAGCAATATTTTTCTATCTTGCAATCTCATATACTTCAAGTGCTTAAATGCTCGTATATATGTATATATATATATATATATATATATATATATATATACTCTCACAGCAATTGTCCTTCAGTAATAGGAGATAATGCTCTATGACATAATTCTAAATGCTTTTTTAATATGTATATATTAGATGTTCAGATATTTCCCAGATTTGTCATTTTAATTTTTTTTAGTGTGCAATGAAAATTGAACCATTTTCTTGTATAGTTATTAGGATTGTCTCAGATTTGTCTTAATCACATATTCAGTAATTTTATAAATTAATCATACTGTAAACTATTCGTATATCAAAATCAGAATGTAGATAGAACTTAAAAGAGTTATGTATTAATATTAACATCATAATTGAAACAAATATTTTTTTCTAACCAACTGAACTTTAAGATAGATTTTCAGCAAACAAAAAATGTTTAACTGATGTTCAATAACCAGAAAATTATTAATTCTATATTAATGATATCAATTAAGTATAATTAATAACGGGAAAAGAAGAAAATCATTATAAATTAACATCAAATGAATTAAATAGTTTAAAATATAAATATACTGTCCTTATCTATAGATATATGTATATATGAATATATCTTAAAAGGGATGATTAGAACGATGCTCAAGATATTCGTGTTGATAATAAAAAAACTTAAAATGTGTAATTAGTAATCTGCAGTTAACTTATTACATATATTTTCTTTAGTGCCAATAAATGAACAACGTAATAAAGAAGATAGTAAACTATAAAATATAAAATATACAAACGGAACAAACTATAAAATATACAAACGGAATTTATTAATTAACTATTAACATTTTGATATTATTTGCTTTGACTCTAAGCATTTTTTCACTCTGGTATCCAAATTTATGGAGCTTCGTCGCAGTTTTAAACTTTTTTTTAAATCATGTATTAAAAAGTCAATCATGAAAAGAGTTTTCGAGATTGGTACTTACATTTTTATGATTATTGCTTTAGCAAACGGAAATGTATAATCTAAAAAGACACAAAGATGTGGTAAAATGGACATTACACTCTGTGTTTAACCACGCGTACATTCCATCTCTATGACAGAGGCACGCATTAATATCAATAACGACAATGTCAACAGAAGTTTTATTATCTTTTTTATATTGTTGTGCTACTTTATTACCAGATTGAGAGCTTTTAGCTGTTTGGAAGAAGAAAAGTTCTTACTCAGCAGTTGGTGGTAGCAATGTATTAAGAAAGATGGTTAGGATTCTTTGCCCACTGCCACGTTTGCCACTTTCTTATTTCTTTTACGATGGTTTGATCAGAAGAAGTTACTGCAGGTGGTCTTTTATACATAGAAAAACATTCTTTATTATAGTGGTGATGGAATCAAAAGACAGAACAACAAGCAGAAAAAATAATTTCTATATTTGCTTGTTACTTTTCATTTATTCATTTAAATGAAAATATTAAGATATTTATTTAAATAATAATATTAAGAGAAAAATTATACTTAATATTATTTTTTCCTTAAATTCTAGAATTTATTAAATTTGCACTGTTGAGTTTGTTGGAAAAAAACATTTGCATGGTGATAAATTTTAAATAATGATATCAAATTATGTTTGTACAAAATAATGTCTAATTTTTATTCTATTAATGATGTACCCAGTTCTGAAAAACATAATTTTGTGTTATGAGGTTATATAAGAAAGTAGAATTAATAGAAATATTTTAAATTTTAAACAAGAGAAAAAAGTAAAATTAAATAAGACAGTTATATTAAGAATATTTAAATTTTTTATTCTATATTTAAAATATTGAATGTACATTCTTTCAGAAAGAATAGTTGAATAAATTTAGTTATACTTTAAGTAACTTTTTAGTGCAATAAATAACTCAACTTGTGAAATTTTTTGAGAACAATTATGTGCAAAATTAGCTCTTATTTAAATGTAACACTTTTAAATAAAAATTATAAGTTAATTTAAATAAAGAGAGTTAAGTGTTGTCTATTTTAAATTAGTTCATTAAAGTTATCTTAATATAGTTTTCAATGTATTATTTTTATTTTTTATAGATTCTTAGATATTTTAAAATATTTTTTAAGGCAGAGATCTGAGGACTTCGAATATTATAAAATAAAGTGACAAAAATGTATCCGTTCAACATAAGTCTTACTTGTATTTAATAATTATAATATTTGAAGAGCAAAAGATTATATTTAATAAACTATTAGTAAGATAATAATTTAATAAAGTATTAATAAAGATAATATTTAAAGAAGGCTTTATTTAATAAATTATTATTAAATCTAAAATGTAATTTTTGATAGTTTTTTTTTATATATAATGCTATATTTCTGTTTTAATCCATGGATATTTGTATTAACATATATATTTCATATTATTGTTAATTATCTTATTGTTATAAAAGTTGTTTCTAAGTATTGTTATATGCCTGCTACTTTTATGAACATATATTATAATTTAAGGAATTAACATCTTGAGTGTAAATAATTAAAGTCATTATATTTCTAAAATAATTAATCTCCTCAATTGCAATCAGTTTCTAATTACCAATTGACATTGAAAACGCTTAGATAATCTACTATGAAAAAACAGTATGCAACTTGTCATGGAAGGTGTAATCAACCTGCCTGGGTTTATATTTGTATCTGTCATGGGTAAAACTACTAATACAAGCAATTTTAATAGAGAAGATATTGCAGTGACGTGAAGATTCGAATTGACTATCCCTGAATTGATCTCAAACTACTGCTGTGACTGCTAATACCACAAATGACGATGAGATGAGTAGCAGATACCACTGTGTTTGACCTTCACACGTTGTTATCAACATAAGACCTCTAAAGTTATGTTAATTGGTATATTGAGTGTGGTGTTTGGTTCATTGCGAAATCTTAAATATTGTATGCCACGTTGGTAGCAAGCGCTGAAGATATAGAACACTTCAGAGGTGTGATGTCCAATGTACGACAGTGTATACTAAAGAAATGCGGAAGTGAAATACAATAAATACCTCTAAACGTCATGATACTGGATACAAGAACAATGTAGCGATACATTACGCAGCTCTTCACTATTCACTATTCACTCACCCTGGTGTCTCCAGTCTCGAATCCGGCCATGCAGCAGTATTCTACCTCAGAAAAGAAGATGTTATTCCATTCTAACTACCCATGTCTATCATTCCTCACACCATTGGCATCTGTGGTTTTGAGTCAAATGCAATTGAAGCAATGGGCAACTTGTGTACATTCCATTCAGACGCAAATAACGTCAAATGCTACGAGCAGACACAGAATGATGTTTAACATTTTGAATCTGTTCTGTTGTGATTCAGGAACGATCTACCATTACCATGTGCATTTTATGCCTTTCATTACGTACAGTGAGTGATTTCACAAAGTGGGTGCTATCGGTTCTGTCCGTCAGCCATTTCCTCCTACATAGTAAGCAACATAGATGTTTTGTTTCGTTAAAAACGGTAACCCAATTTCTTGGAAAAATAATAAGTAATTCCTTTGGGCTATTATTTTTTCTCGATTGAACTCAAATCTTTGGTCGAAAGACGCTCAAGGCATAGTGAAACTTTTAACGCAAAAGAACGCACAAATAAACAATTGCTGTACTTCAAATAGGCAATCTTTTTTTCTTTTATATAGCGTTACAATAGCCCATGATGTGCGGATCACTGCATGCTGATTATTTGCACATCTCATTGCTGGCCACAAACGCATAACGTAAATTTTTCATGATTTCTATATTTCTTTAAGGGTGTTGTACGTTAGTTGTCAAGCAGCGTAATTGACTTATGTTGCCAAGTAATAACAATTAATTGTGTTCAAATAAGTTTCAAGTAATTTGCAAAGCTAAAAAATTTAAATAAAATTTATACGTGTTATTGTATTTGCATAAGTTTTTAGATTTTAAAATCAAGTTACATAGATACAGCAAAGTAGTAAAATCTACATATTTGTACATCAAAACTTCTCTGTTTAACATAAATGTTTCAAAGTATTATTGGCGTGCTATGTATAGCTATTATTGCTTTTCACATGGAAGATGTGATTAGAATCTCAATAAATAGTTTCAGTCCAAGTGTTGTAATTATTTATGCATAATCTTATTTTTATTTTCTTGTAATAGATAGTAATATTTGAAACATTTTTAATAACTAAGTATTAAATAATACAAACATTATTTTAGAAAAAAAAATTTCCTATACAAATGCATAATTTAATTATACTTTTCCATATATTTGTAAGTAATTAACGTTAGTTATTTCTGAAATTAATTCTGAAGAAAATATAAAACATTTTTAGTAAATAATACAAACTATAACAAATGAATAAATTAAAATTAATTTATTTTTACATAATCGCTTATTTTTTTATAATTAATAAAAATGGTAAGAAGTGTAGGGAAAAATTCAAAATTTTAAATCAATTTTTTTTTAAGAAGACTTGATAAAAATTTTTCTTCTCCTTTTACAGTTTTATTATGCTCCATATTTCTGAAGAAATTAAAGTCTAAAATAAAAATGAAAAAAATAAACACAATAAAACTTTAAATTTGCATGTATACATTTAGCTCATTTTTGAATTTTTATACAATTAAATTTCAATTTAAACTTTTTTTCTGTGTGCTTAAGTTCTTAAGCTTGTACAAAATAATAAAATAGATGTTTCAGTAATAAAGCATTTTTGCATCCTTTTAAAATAATATTTTCGGCAATCAATAAAAGTATTTTATTATTGTTTTAGGCTCTTTTAATAACTTTTAATGCGTATAAAATAAAATGAAACTAACATCAGGTCTTTTATCATTGCAATTTATTAAAATGAGAAGCTTATTATTTGTTATAAGATAGTATTAATGACTAAATATAGAAAGTATTAATGTACTTTTTTAATACAAATTTATCTCAAATTGATTTGTAATCCTCTTATTTAAAATTTAAAAGGTGGAATAAAAAGTATATATTTCATGATGATTTTTTATCATATTTTAGAATGTTGAAAGAATGATTTTTGAATGTTATTATTTTTTTAGAAAAGTGAGCAGAATTACTGTTCACCTAATGATACTTATTGTTTGGATTTTTTAATAACTTGATGATTATTTTTTATTCAAAAGTGCCTAATAAGACAAATTTAAAGTATAAAGATGATATCCAAACTCACCATTACAATTAAGCAAATAAGCTTTGTAAATCGAATCTACGAACCGTTGAAACCACTTCTGGATGGATAACCGTAAAGCAGCTAGAGCGAAAAGTGCCCTATGATAATACTATAGCTTAAATGAAATGAAATATCGGTTTTAGTTATGTTAAGGGTATAATTTAACAATGATGTAGAAAGGAACCACTTATTGTTTTGGTTATAATGATACAGTTTTGAAAGTCATTTGAAGCACCTACATTTTTAATGAATTACTTTCATCATAACAAAACTATGAATGGTAATGTATGAATGGTAAATATGAATGGAGCAGTCCCTGAATAACAAGAGTCTTTTAATCAAATTTTAGTAAAAAGACATTTTGATTCTGTTAACGAATTCTTTTTTTGTTTTTGTAATTTATTTCTATTTTGAATTTGAATTAAATAAAAAAATACAAACTGTAAAATTATAAATTATGTAACTTTTTTTAAAGAAAGCACAATCTTTAATTTTGTGAGCAGTTTAGAATTTTCAAAAAGAAGATATTTTAATAAAACAAAAAATAAAGCATTGGTTATAATAAACATTTAACTAATAGCCAAAATACTTCATCAAAATAAAAAAGAAAAACTTACGTAAAAAAGAATTAAATGTGAAACTTACAATAGCAGATTTAGCTGTGATTTAATATGTAAAATAAAAGATAAGAAAATCGATTCTTTAAATTTGCTTGTAGTATTTCAGGCAGATAACATGCATCCACATTAAGTATGCCAAACTGAGAAATAATTGTCTCGAATTTCTATAAAAAATATTCCTCAGCTCTACATATTACATCCGAAGATTTACGAGGATATGACACCCACTTAATTGAACAGACCAGATCGATTACAATACAATGATTGAATGTGAAATATTTTGTAATTCATTTGCCTTGGACTGTATTTCTCAGAATGATATCACGTCAGTCTACATACAAAATAGATAAAGAATTACAAGTCATGCCAAATAAAAATATTTACATGGCTCCTTGGAGGACGCTTGAAGAGAATACTTTTTTGAAATCTGATTTTGAAGCAATTTATATTCTTATCACTATTCATAAAAGATCTTATCACGAGTCTCATCTTGTCATGACTAATATTGTCATGACATCAATAAAGTGACAGGTTTAATTTACATTTATAATATGTCTAAATAAATTATTAAATTATGGCATATTCTTAGGTAAACAAATTATTTGCAATATCGCCTATGAATATGTGTATTTTTTAATAATGATGTTTGATTTTAGTTGTGATATAATTAAAAAAGTATGTAATTAAATATATTCATTATATGTATGTTACAATAAATATATATTTATATGTAAAGAGTGCTTATATAGTTATATATATAAATATATCTACATATATATATCAGAATATAATACCTCTCGTAATAAAGCACACTTTATACAGCAATAAAGTTTTCAGAGATGTATGATGAAACTTTAAGTAAATTCAATTAATAAATCTGATGCAATACTTTCATACTTTGCTGAAATAAAATTTAACTAATTTTAAATTTTATAGTGGAAAATTTAATATACTTCCTTAGATATTTTTCCTTAAAGTTACGTATCTTAAAAATATAGCTTATTCATTGTTTCAGCTTTTACAGAAAATGAAACACTGAATGCACAAATTCAATTTTTAATCTATCTCAGTAATTATTTTCTTTCTTTTCCTAACAATTACTTCCTTATTCACCGAGAAAAAAATAAAATTCTCTTTCATCCTAAACTATTTCGTTTCAAAAACGCTAACAAAGTACTTGTTTGAATTCTTAAGAAAATTTATGGTAATTATGGAACTGATTGCTTTGTGTAATTTAATTAAAGAAGAAGAATTTCAATAATTTAAGAATGACATGAGCTTTTTCTATGTATCTAGTATCCTTAGGTTAGTTTTTAAAATATCAGTTTAAGAAATTAATATGAATTTTCTTTAGCAATAATTTAAATAATGACTTAAAATGCAATTAATAAATAAGCATGTCAATTAAAGAAATTTTTGAGCATCAATGTTTGATTCCTTATTCTTTATTTATAAATTACTTTTAATTATTTTATTTTATCTTATAAAAAAATATGAATTTGCCCGTTATCTATGATTATTTAGTAACGATTTACTGTTCATGAATATTTTATATTACATAGCTCATTTGATTGTCAACTGTAAAATAAAAGATTTGATCTAAATTAATTCTTATAACGAAAATAATAATAGTGGGGTGAAGCTAAGAAAAGTTTGCATTAATTTAAGTAATGGTAAACTGAAGAATGTAAACTTATTTTAAAGAAAATGGCTGTGTTAAAAATAAATCATAAAAAATTATGAATAAATTCAATAATCATACGTTGTATGAAATCATAACTGCTTTGAAAATTTAGACTTAAAATCACCAAAGCAACCTTAAATAAGAGCTTATATATATATATATATATATATATATATATATATATATATATAAACATCATAACAAATTTAAATTATATATTTGTATGACGAATTATACACTTAAAAGTTACTAGTCACGTGATAAAATTACAATTCTAAATTTTACTGTTTGTGTAATTGATTCTTGATATTAAACAGTTTTGATATAAGCTAATAAAGAATATAGAAAGAGTATAAAATCATACTGTAAATTCTCAAACGTTTTGAAAAGAAAAAAAAATATTGTTGAATTTCACTTTTTAGATGAGTTTATATTGTTTTTCGCTTTAAGATTATTCATATTGTCAGATTATGTCTTAAAACTGAATTGATTTTTCGAAATATTTGCAGCACTTTTGCTCAATAGTGCTTATTACTTAAGAGTCATGTTAAAGCTATACAATGGGATGTTAGTGATGGTTAAGAATGTGAAGTATTCAGAAAATGCTGATTGAAAGTTTTTGAAATAATCCCAAGAAGTACAATGCTGATCAATTTCTATGGAACTTAATCACGTCTTTTAACTCAAATATGGATTAGATAGGAGACTATTTGGTATTAACGAAAAAGTAGAAGGATTGTTGAAAGTAATCTTATGTTAATTGAATTTTACGAATTATAATTTGATTAGAACAAAAAATAATATAATCAATAATTCTATCATTATTTTAATTCATTAAAAAATCAACGTCCTCATTTAAGATTTGCTGTTTTTATATATAAGCAGTTAATACAACTTCTATTCTAAAACTGAACTGTTACATATAAAACCATGTTTCCAGAATATTATTAAAGTTGTCTTGTCAAGAGTAAGGGTAAAATATTTTATTATTATTTATTGACATAATTTTTAAAATTAAAAAATTTTAACATCCATTTTTTTATATTATTACAGAATGCTTAGACCCCTATTTTATATAAAACAACATATACAAGAAATACAAAATAGTTTTTAAGAAGTCTCTTATCATACTTAATACAATTTTAAATTAAATATTTTACTTTAAAATAATTTTCGAAATCAAATCTAGAAAATTATTAACTTGCGTGATTTCATTACGTATATATATGTAAATATGTATGTATGTATATACATATTTGAAAACAAATGTTAAAAATCAAAAAAACTTTAAATAAATTTTTTAAAAATTTAATTAGGAAATAATTATTAGCTTGATTTCTTTTTATAGACTATGCAGTTTGTGATAAACGATGTTAAACGTGCATAAATTTATATAGAAATAAAAATAATATTAGCATGGTGAAAATAGGAAAGGTTACGTGGGTGAAAAAATTGAGACTTATGACCGTTCTTTCACAAATCATGTATTTCATCAAGTATGTGAAATTTTCTTCTGGAATATTAAGTCTTGTAGGGTTGACAATGGGGAAAATCTTAGTAATTTTGTTGATATTTTAAAAAAGAGATAATATTTTAGCGAACTTCTTAATGCTTATAATTTAACGAAACCTATTCAGGAGATCTTTCGAACTCATCAAGATTTCATTTCAACTCCACCCTCTCATAAAGAAGTAAAACAAGCTATTGAGAAACCTACTCAAAATAGCTGGCAGGTTTTGCTAAAATATTGAAGCGAGAAGGTTCTGAATTAACTGAGGCATTACATATGATTATCTCATATATCTGAGAAAATAAAAACTTACCTTTTGACTAGATGTGGCATTTTACGCCCATTCATGAAAAAGTAGACGCCACAATATTCTCAAATTATTGTAGTATTTAGCCTGTTGAATATTAGTTATAAGGATTTCTCAAGCATCTCATTCGACGCAGACTGACCTATTGTTGAAAATATTGCTGGAAAATATCATCGTCGTTCTGGAGAGGAAAATCTACCTGTAAAAAATCTTCAACTTGTGACGATGATTTTAAAAATCTTGAGAATTTTGAAATAGATATGCATTATTTATTGATTGATTTTAATGCAGACTATGACTACATAGATCAAAGAATATTCTAAGGAAATTTAGATGATTTAAATGCCCCAGAGAGAGAGAGAATTTTGTTAGACTTTTGAAGTTAATCTCAAGCTAAACTTTTTCTTGAGTAAAATTACATGAAAATTCTACGGATTTTTTGGAATTCAAAAAGGCGTATGACAGGTTGATCCTTTTGCTTAACTTCTTTTCAACTTGGCATTGAAATAGACTATTCATAATTCTAATATTAGTAACAAAATAACTATTTTTATTAAGTTAGTCCAGATCCATGCTTATGCTAACGATATCGTTTTAATTACTCGATCTAAAATGCTATTATTAAAGGCATTCACTGGCAAGTCATTGGTAACGAAAATATATCTCTAAGTTAATGAGGACAAAGCTAAGTATATGCCAGTGACTGAGCAGAAAATAAAGGTAAAATGTTTTGAAATTGAATATTATGAGTTTGCTGACAGCTTTACACGCCTTGGCTTAAATATGAATAACCAAAGCAACTTGTATATTGAGATTTAGAGACTTACAGTTGTTGCTAACTAATGTTTTAATGCATTAATAAATTTTCTGTATTCAAAACTAGCAAAAAGGAAAACAAATAATCTTTTATAGAACTTTATTAAACCATTATTCACATATATTTCGGAACAGACTAGCTATTTTAGAAGGAAAGTGTTTAGAAAGATTAAAGATACAATAAATGTTAATGGTTATATACATACAACAATGAGTTGTACGGGGTATCAAAAAAGGTTGAGATAAAATTAAATATCCAATTTAATCATATAAAATTTGTTGACCACATTTGCCTTATGCATCCCCCACCATGACATGCAGGATATTCTAGTAGAAACCAGTGGGAACTAGAACTTGGAGAAAGCCAAATTAAGATGGGCAGACTGTGTTGAAAACTTTTAAGATTCTAAGAGCCTCAAACTGCAGTGCCTTGGTGAAAAAGGAAATGGAATGCAAGAAACTTCTGTGGAGGGCCCTGGTGAACAATGGAAAAAGTGAAATATTTTATTTTGAATGCACTTTAACATGTTTCTTTTGAATTTTGGTTATATTTTAAAATCTCTGTAAAATTATTAATTAGAAAAGTATCCGATTTATGGCCATTATGGAGTTACTATAAAAAACAAGAATAAATTGAAGTTGTCATAAACAATTGTAGTTTTAGAATTAAAAAAAAATTTAAAAGGATATATTCATCAGCTAAGATGAAATAAGAAAAACAGTCATTTCACGACTAACAGATAAATTTAGAAGTTTAATGAAGAAAATTATTGTGTTCGCTTAAATCAATTTTAGCAATAATATGCTAATATTTTCTACGACTTTAGTTAAGAAATATTTTTATATGAATAATATAAAAATTTATTCTTAAGATTTGTCTAGTTGTATTAAAGTTTATAAAATAGTAAATAAAAAATATCTGATAAATTTTGCAGTTTTTACATGTGAAAATAATGGATTCGATAGACGATTATAAAAAAAGAAAAGAAATGAATTTAGCGGTTAATTTTTATAGCTATTTATAGCTATAAAAACTAAAAAAAGCGACACCTGCAATTTCAAATTTCTTTTATAATGTCAGATTTTAAAGGTAAATAACTCTTGTTTTGAAAGTCGTTTCTAATCCTCGATTTTGCACCTTTGCTACAACATCTTTATAAAAACAAAAATTTCTAAAAATTGGTTTAATGGTACTAAAGGTAGAAGACTGATATAGCCCATCGGCTTACTGACTTTTGCTGGACATAGTGGAATAGCTTTCATGCCTTATGTGGCTCTACCAGGAGACAAATCCCAACGTATTTCATCAATTCCATCTGGAGCACATTCCTGACACGATGTGGCAGCAAGCAAGACTTAGTTAGGAATAATAATTCCTTTTTATGGGATTCCATTTCTATAAGAGTCATCCGAATAGTAAAAACAATTAGAGTCAAGTATTGTTTTTTCTTCGATTTAAATGTTCTCATTTTTGTTGCCTGCTTGAAAATTTCATGAAGACTCATCATTTTAATAATCTTACTTACGAAAGAATTTAAATGTTATTTCTAAACATAATTCATGAATAAATATAGAAGATTCATAAGCATACTAAAAAAAATTAAAGGCATATAACTGCATTTGCTTACCATTTATATACAATTACACATAAAATTTCATAGTAATATAAAAACGATGAAAGGCATATATAAAAATTTTTTTCCTTAACCAAATAAATATAAGTAATCAGTCAAAATTATTAAAGTAATGTTAATCAAAATTCATTTTTTCTATATACATACTATTCAGCTAGGTTTACTTCATACGTCGATCAATTAGTTACACCTGATCTATTATTTTGCGAGTGATCAACTTTATTCAGTTTAATTTTTCATTAGTTCACATTACAGATAGGATTTAGTTAAATAGTTTCAAAAATCCGTTTTTCCTTTCGAAGAGTAATAATTTTTTTTATCATGCTTTTAAAATTATTTACTCATCTAATATTTTTGAAATATAATTCGATGTTATATATCTCCTTTATCTTAATTGTTGAAACATGCAGTTATATTGAATAATTTAAGCTGCATTTGTATATTTACATATGATCCCTATGAAATAGAGAAAAACCAAATTGAGTCTTTTTTTAATCCGATGGGGGCCCACCGTAGTTATATAAGGAACGGTTAGAAATATAATATGTTTTATACTTCTTTAGAGGAATTGCGGTAGCACTGTTATGGATAGACATTGTTCTTATGACTCGAGTTATGGCTTTCGAAATTCTTAAAAGCTGGTTTTCGATCCAATCAAAGTCCACAATATTTACCAGATTTATGAACTTATAATGCTGTGGTTTGTGATATTAGTTTACTGGTGTTGTATAATAGTTTGGAGAAACGTGAACAAGTTTAAGGTTAAATCTCAGATGAGTTATAAGATTTATACCAAATTTTATTAGAATATAATCCAAACAATATAT
>JAPDSC010035631.1:37968-49656 GCA_026290005.1 Latrodectus geometricus
ATATATATATATATATATATATATATATATATATATATATTATTTGTATTAAAGCCTTTTTGTTACATCAATATAAGAATAAAAGCACCAATCTTTTTACTAACGGAATTTGATTGTTAATTTTTTAAATTGAGTAATCTGTGTGTATTAAACTCATATTAATAGACTTAAAAATTAGAAAATAACTTTTGTGAAAATACTTATTTTAGTCCATCATATCTTGAATATTTTTCTGTTTGGTTCAATGGTTCAAAGAAGCAAAATGTCGTTTACTAATCTCCGGAGGTAATGAAGAAACAACTCGGCTGTGAAATACTTAATGAGAAATCCAGACACTTCTTCTATCTTGCAACAGTAATGAGAAGCTAGGCAAAAAATAAACATAGTTAGAATCTAGGGAAAATTTGTGTTGACGCGTTTTACTTTTTTTTTTATCTTAGTTTTCTGTTTTAAAAAGTGTCAAATGAAAGAAAAAATTAGAGGTTGGAATGAGTTTGAAGGCAAAGATTTAAGAAAAATGTTCAGAAGATATTAGAACATATTGTCGAAATTTAAACTTATCCTTGCGTTAAAATATCGCTATGGTTTCTTTAAAGTCATTTTAATCAAACTTAGAACTAATTTAAAAATGAAGTCATCATTCCTATTGAAGTAAAATTTATATTTAAGAAAAATCTGTTAGAATAAATTTAAAATTTTTGGAATGTGAAAACATTTCTCAAAAATCGATTCACAAACAGTTGATAAACTATTTCCTAATCTGTAATAGGATCTTAAAATCGATATATCCGAAAGTATTTCTTTAAACCAAATCAGTTTTCAGCGTTGAAAGGAATATATACGCCTTTATTGATTATTTAAAATTCTGCAAATTAGAAGCTCGTAAAATGAGCAGTTATTTCTCGTTATATAAATTTTTTATTAACTTTAAATAATAACTTTTAGTATTTTTATGCAAACTTAAAATTATCTTTTACATAGAGAATGTCGTAATATATAATATACAGTTCATGTCTACTACGATTTAGTTTAATTGTCAAATTCTTTTACATAGTTTTATCTAAAAATGTACTTATTTAAGCTTAATTTATTTAATACTTTTCAGGATGCATATATAATATTATCATAATTTTAAGAATAAAAATATTGCAGTTACTACAGTTTCCTTACAACTAATTATTGAAAGCAATAGATAATAAAATCGATCATATGATAAGTTGATTGAAATTTAATTTATTGAATGAAGTAATAATATATATATTTGTTATTTTCAACTCATGTTTTAATAATATTAATAGTGGAATATAATAAATTAATTAGATACTTTTTAAATCAATTATTTACGTAGATTATTTTATATGACGACTATGCTAAATATTATTAGTTCGTAATTTTAATCTCATGCTAGAAATTTACTGATTCGACAACAAATATTTTGTTAATCTGCTCTTTTACTTTTCTCAGAAAATTAATAATAAAGAGCTTATAAAATCATTTTGATTTTTTTAATGATAAATATCAAGATATTAAAATGAAAGAATAATTGGATTTCCTATTCCTCATATAGAATTGTAATTTTAAGGTTTAATAATTGAGTTTGGAAATATTATTGACGTAAAATATTATTTACACATCAACAACATTTTAAATCTCAATAGTTATTGCAATACAATTTATCACGGTACTTCAAAGATGATTCTTTCAGACGAGGAATAAGGTTTCAAACTCTCACATAGGGTCCTATAAATTACTTGATTTAAAATTCTATGCGAATCTTAAAATTCTTATATAGTTCTATGGAAGAGATTGTAGTTTCCGCTTCTTACTATTGTCCACGGAAAATGAGAAAATTCTTAGAGTTTTTTTGGAAATGGGGATGTATGAATTATTCAAATAAAAAGATATAGTAATGTACGAATAAATTTTTGTCTTTTTCTTTTTAAATCTCATGATAAAATGCTGTTAAAAGAAAATGAACCCTTGAAATAAATGACAATGAAAACAAAGCTATTTAGGTTTCAATAATAGTTCTTGATTTAAAATAACTTTTATTAGTTACCAAGTAGTGACATTTTCCAAATTTAATTTAACTCTTAAACATTAAAAAACATTTTTGGTATTTTATCAATGCTTTAATTATATTTAAGTTTTAAGATAATATTCAACCAAGATTAATAAAACACAGCACATGTCAAATTAAGTTTAGATTGATAAGAATTTAATTAATTTTTACAATATGCTACACAAAATAAATACTTAAATATTAAATTTATTTAAATTAAGGAAAATTTAGTGATTATTAATATACGTTGCTTGTTTTCATGAATTCATTTATTAAATTTATTTTTGAAAGTTTTTGAGAGTAATTTTATTAATTTTTTTATAAAAAGCTTTCAAAATAATCAAATATTTATTTTAATTAAAACTGATTTTAAATCAAAATAAGTATTTGACGAATTTAAAAGATTTTTTAAATAGCATTTACTCAAAACCTGATAAATATACACATTTATAATGCTGCTCATAAGCAAGAGTTAATAAATGTTAAAAATTAAGTGTGTGTGTTTTGGTCAACATTTCTATGTAATTATTATTTGTGGTAACGTTATATAAAATATGACTTAAAGGAAAAAGGGTATAAAAGTTAATAATGTAATAAATAAGATAATTAATGAAGTAAATTATAAAAGAGGAAAATTGGAGTTATAATTTATCTTAAATTTAGTAACTGTAAGCATATATTTTACTTAGAAGATGATTTCTTTATATAATTTATAAATTCAAGTTCATTGTATCTAGAAAGTAAATTATAAGTAAAAAAATATTATTTAATATTGAAGTTACTTAGTTGAAAGACGATACAAATTATTAAATGGAAAAAGTACTTTAATTTCTAAGCTAGCTAATTTCTAAGAAATATCATGCAAGATTATTTCATTTACAGTTTTTATTTGAATGGAACGAAAATTATACAATTTAAATTTTTTTAGCATTAAAAAGTTCTAAAAGTGAGGATAAATTAGCCTGGTAAAATATGTTTTAACACTTGTCATAATGCTGATAAATACACAAACTAAATCTTATGTAAATATTAGTTTGGGGAAAAAGTTATCCATTATTTTTTCGGTAGACGTCTGTAGTGATGGCTATATCGTGAGGTATCTATCAAACAATTTCAAATTTATGCTCATTGGAAAGGTGATATTAGACACTAAAATATTCTCTTGCGGTTTTTTGTTTGATTAATTCAGTTATGAGTACAAGGTTTTAAAAATAGAAGACAACAAACAGAAAATTCGATACATTTTAGTTTTTCTTTTATAATGGCGAAAATACTAACCAGGTGGCTAAAAATTGTGAAAGGTGTTTATCGTTCTATATATGATTGTAACAACCAATTAGGCACAATTTTGGTTTCGTCGATTCTGTTTGGGTATTTGGATGCTAAAGATGCACCTTGCATGGATACAACATCGTCGAGAATGTCTATAAAATATCAAAAATTATCAAACTTGACAGCATGTCAGCAGTCGTAGCTTCGCACAAGACCTAAAATTCTACATGAAAACTGTTTTAAACCTTTTTACAAAGCAAATCTGAAAGAAATTACATAAAAGTCCATGTAAAAATAATGGATTTCTTTTTCCCCAAACTAATAATTACTCTTTCTACGAGACAGGAATTAACTTTCTTATTCAGATTAGTTCAATTCAGTTGCCAATACACTGGAGAAACTTATTCATGAAAAACGAAAACAGCTTAAAAAATTCTGCGACATTATACATTTTATTTACTTTTTTTCAATTTGTAGACATGTTTTTTCAGGCATTGTTGCAAAATTTGAATGAACGAAAATGCTTGCGAGATTAAGTTATTTTTGAAAATAAAATCGGGAAAGGAATTTAACATAAAATTAAAAAGAAACAATTACTAAATGCAAGGGAACAAAAATATAATTACTTAAATTGGATCATTATGATTAAATATGATTAAATTTATTTACTTAAAAACAACCATATTATTTACAATGATAATAACTAATAATGCCTTTATGCTTGTATTTTTTTTCAGAAGTAATTTCAAAAGATAGATTTTAATTAAAAATCTTAAAAATGTGCATTTTTAAAGAAAACATATTATTATAAACAGATCTTTTTTAAAAAAATCCATTTTTTACACGTTTTTGTTAAAATGAATAAAAATTTAACTTTTAACTAATTATTAAAGATCATAAATTTAAATTCCACACATATTAAAGAATATATTTCAAATTTAAAATTCCATAATATATTGGACCTAAAAATTAAAATTTGTATTAATATTTAAGTGAAAGAGAACTAAGCAACTCTATTTTATTACTTTTTACGGAAGTACCCATAGAATTGGAAATATTAAATCTTCTTTTATATATAATGGTTTTTTTTGAGAACATAAAAGCGTTGTAAATTTTTTATATTACCACAGGAAATATATTTTTTTCTGGGTAGCGATTCTAGTTTAATTTTTTCATTGGAGTAAAATTCATTTAAAGTTGAACTAAAATTTTACTTTTGATTGAAACTTAGTTTTAAAATATTTTTACTAGCTCTTTTATGCAATTCTCTTCAGTAAGGAGATCAAATACTTACTTTAACAATTTCAAAAGAGACAGTTTTATGAGTTCTGTGAGATTCCTCAACTGAAATCGTCTAATATTTATTACCTTTAGATATAAATAAAAAGTAACTTCTTCCAAGTTTTATAATCTAGAATTTAGATAAAATAGATAAATGTTCTATTCCTAAGTTTATGAGTAATAACTTTTATTAAATAACTGTTATTGGGTCACGTGTATGAAAATTCAAATGTTTCAAGAATATGCTAAGATATTAATATTGCTAACATTTAAGTTTTGTATTTTAAAACTAATTGTGTAAAAAAAGTTCATGAACGCATTTTTTATTACTAATGTGAATAAATGCACTGGATATTCTAAAATTGTTATTATATTTTATAGAAAAAATATTTCAAATGTAAGGAAACATTCACCTATTCATTTATTCATAGAATCAATGAAAGAAAATGTATAAAAACAGTTTTCCAACATTTTAAAATCAAATAAAATTGTCAGCTACTGTTCTTAACGTTTTATACTTATATGTAATTAGAAAAAATTTCTTAAAATAAATTAATGAAAACCTTACACTTTCTTTAAATGCAAAATTGTCCGTTACTAAAATATCAAATATTATTTTTTTAAAAAATATCATTTTAAAATAGTACCAAATATTGTTTTACTTAACAGTTTTCCATGAATATATTTAAGAAGTTATAATGACAGGAATATTTTTTCTTTTGATATAAAAATTCAGAACATTTTAAAACTCTTTATTAAATTTGTATGAAAAATATAATCACAAACATTCACCTCCATTTTACAAAAATGCCAAATTATTTAAAACACTACTTGGTCTTGCTATAAATTAAGAATACTCTTGATATTTTTCTCTACATTTATAATAAAGATGTAACTCAAAAAATATTCTTTGCATGGATTAGTATTTTATTATAAAATATGTTAAGGAATCGATTATTCAATAGTTGATATATATATATATATATATAAAATATAATATAAATAAGAAATTAAAATAGATTTTGTAGGGAATTTGGGAATTAAAGGTATTACATAACAAGTAAAGTCTATCAAAAAAGTTACTGATAAAATAAAAGTACTCTTAGTATTAAGTGGGCTAAAAATGATTATTATTAATGTTTGATATTAGAGCAAGAATTTTATTGTAAAAATTCATTATCTGTCAGTCAATACTTTGAATATACAAATATAATAACAATTTCAAAGAATTGATGTTTACCTAATTATCGGTTATAAAAGTTAATAACTGGAATAAATATAATCATTCTTGAATGCATACACCATAGGAAAAATATGTATGCATTTAAACATTAAGTATTTGTCGAATTCCCTATATATACGAGATAAAAATGTTTTTTTTATGTTATTTTATAGATTATTAAGCAATGAAAAACTAAAATTTTTGTTAGTTAATTTTTTTGTTGTTATATATATAAATATTTAAAAAACAGGTAAATTTACTTATAACATCATTTATTTTGTAAAGCCAATAAATAACACAAGAACAGTTATAAAAATTTCAAAATTTTGTTGTTTTATGCATTTATAACATAAAGATGTTATTTTTTCATAATTATTCAGTAATCAATTATGTAGACAAGCATTAATTTTTGCGTGTTATAATTCTAATACTCTTAAATATATTTCCTCCTTAAATTAAAAAAAAATAAAAGCTTCTCTGAAATAAATTGTGTATAATAAGCATATTTTAAAATCAGCATTTATACAGAAAATAATAGATTTAAATATATTAATTACTATTTTCTGGTTATTCATTGAAATTTGTTGCTTACAATAGCCATTATCTTTTTTCGAGTTTTCAATCAAGAGAAAAGTACAATAATATGATATTTATTAATTTAACTTTTCTAAATGTCATCATAATTATTCTTCTTATAAATAAATTATTAAATTACTCTCTTTTTGGTATAGTTTTCAATGTCATCAAAAAGATTCAGTTAGAATATTTATCTTGAAAAATGGATGATTTTTTCAAATACATCTTTCTCCATACTTGCTGATTGAAATTGTTCAGACACTAGAGCAATATTTGACAAAAGCAATATCAAAACATTTTTTTCCAAGATGATAGATTTTTATTAGAAGAATAATTTTGAGTGAAGAAATATAATTTATAGATGTCAGCCAGATTTCCAATCTAACATTCAATTCCACATCTTCAAGATTAATTGATAAAATATTTACATCGTTCCATCCTACATTTTAATTTCCCCACCATTATATTTTTAATGTTCCGATGAACTATAGGACATTGGATAAGATTTCAAAATTATATCTTACTGCAACATTTTAAATATGAGCAAATCAAATGTAATGTAGTTCTTTATCCAAACAATTTTTCTGAGATCAGGCACCTAGCAAATAGAAACCAAAACTAAAATTCTGATCTTTTTCTCAAAAAGTGTTACTTTTAGTTCCAGAGAATTCTTGTAGAAAATTTTTTGTATTAAATATTATGTCATTCTGGCTAAAGAAATTTAAAAATAATTTTATTAAAAATATTAATTTCAAATTCATGTTATGTATTATAGGGATAATTAGTGAAACAAATCTTAGTGAAGCAAAATGATTAAAAAAGAATATATTAAATAATGAAAATAACTGATCAAATATAAATTGAATTATTGAAAATTTGTACTTTTATGCTGCAGTTGTTATAGATTTGCAGCATTAGTTACTGATGTTGATTGTTAACGCCATTACATTGAATTCAGAGGATATAATAAATAATAAGATACTTTTCCACGCCCACAACTTCCTACGGGATATAAACACAGATTCAAATAAATAGAAAATGAAATACTATATTGCAACATATATGTGGATCCAGACTTAAAACTAATCCAGTTATATAAAGGGGCAACCCATCATGCTCAAAGTAAAAATTTGAAGACATTTTTTCAAAGTTTTTCCGAAATGAAAGCAGGTGTGAAATGTAAATGAAAGTAATTAACAACATTTCTACAGGCAGATTTTTGAACTTAAATTACAACTTAAGATTAACAAATGATGTTTGGAGTTATTGATTAGTAATAAGAAAATCTTCTGTTACCATAATGAAATCACAGCAATGACAGTAATACATCTTTAAAGAATATGATATATATATTTAGTAACACAAGGAATTGATTTATTGTCTCCTAATTAGCAGTGTGAAAGACAAATGGAGGTGTCTTAACCAAGGCTGTAATAATGCAATAATTTTCCTTATTAGAAGAAAATAAATAAATTATTTTAAAAACTATTAAAATTAAAAAAAAAAATCTGAGTATTTTTTTATTTAGAAAACAGAATTTAAATAAGAAGCATTATAGATATTTAAATATACCTCTTTGCATTTTAAGTATTTTCGTTGAAGTAAATTATTTATTTCAATATTCATAGTTACATATTTAAATTTTGTATCCTATTTTTGGAATTATTTTCTAACTTAAAATCTAATGTTTTAGATTTTAGGTATCATTATAAATGAAGTACATTTAATAATGATAATTTATTCAGTAAATGTTCAAGATACATTAATAACATGTGAGTGATGGATATTTTTTAAACAATTATTGCATGTACCGTAGCTAAAAAATTACTATTTTGAATTAATCTAAAAATTATAAAGCCTTAAAAAATAAGTGTGGTTTAAATCTTCGATATTTTCTTTTTTTTTTACCGCAGTTGTTAAACTTAGGAATACAAAATGGTTTCCCTCTTATTAGTTCTGGAAATTATTTGGCAGATTTTGCAGAATTTTGCTCAGCTGATAACAAGAAGTTATTAAAATTACAGGCACTTTAATTGACTGATAATATAAAATTAAAGCGAAAATATGAAATAAGTAGAATTTGTAGTAACGTTTTTAAAATTATACGAAAGATAAGAAATACTTCCAGTAAATTGCTTTCAAGAAAAAATGTAGGAGGATATTTTTATTCAAGATGTGTAAATTTAAATATTTGGAACACGCTGAAAATAAAGATAGCATTATCTTAAAAGCGAATGAGGCATTAATTTTTTATAAAGTAATTTTTCATTTTCTTCTAAAATAAAGTTTTATCATTAAAAATAGTTATTTCTCAAGTAAAAATTTTCCCTTTAATTTTTGGTTAATTTAGCAGTTTGAGGGATGTTGTAAGAAGTTAATGAGAAGTTTAAACAAAAAAAAATGTTTTTTGCTCTGGAAAAAAGATAAAATGTCTCATTTGAAGGATAAGGTGAAAAATGAAAGTATTTGACGCGGGATATTTGAAACCAATATCAGAAGAATTAATATTTATTCTGGAACAGTTAATAATATTCTATAATGAGATATGGAGGGCTTCTGATATTTTTAAGTTATTCTTTAACAAATATCTTCATTTTTAAAGGCATTACAATATTCTTTCCAAAACTATTTCCTAATAGTATTATAACTTAAGAAGCACATAAGTAGCATTGTTTCCTTATAAATAGTCGTAATTTAAAATTTTCGGAATTTTTATTTTTAATTAATTGACCTGAAAACAGAAAATTCGTGAAGTTTGATATATGATAAAAAGCATTATTTAGTGTAAAAGTTTCAAATATTTAGGAAATAGAATGTTTTGGACTTTTCCAAAATATTCAAATATATACTTTATTAAAAGATTTTATTGCAAAGAGCCTTTATAATCATTTAAAACCCTTGATTACTGTGTCCATAGGATTATGATAAATGAATAGCGGTTTCTGGTCTTGTGGTGAAGGATTAGTCACCCAGTGTCCACCGTTTGAAAAAATTGATGTTTAAAGTATTCATATAAAGAATTTTTTGAAAATTAAACATTTTTAATGAGCAATAAACGTTTTATTTAGGTTAGGAAATTATATTGAAAGGTATAGGACAACAAACGTTTTACATAAGATAATCCACTGAGAAATAAATAAATGAAATTGATGAAAACAGATGGTACTAATTTTTAATTAAAATAACATTTTTTAGAAATAATAAGTGTAATTTAAATACTGCAGCGAGGTAAGTTTATATTGTTTTTTTCAGATTTATATTAATTGTTTTGAAAAAATTATTTTATCATAATCAATTTATTTCAGAAGTTTAAAAAAAGTAAATTATAGAAAAATAAAAAATTTTCTTTTTATTTTTTTAAAAAAATTATATTAGAATTTTTGTTAACTTATTAATTGAAAAATTTATTTTTTATTAATAATTTATGCATAACTTTGATAATATTATCAAATATGTATCAAAATGTGGTGAAATTATTATCTACCATTCTATATTTACAGTTATTAAAGTGGAAATATGATACAATTAATTATTAATTTACATAAATTCAGAAAAATATTCTTAATAATTTTCTATTAGAGTTTTAGATTTCAAGTGTTTTACACACAATGCATATTTAATTTTTGTGAGTTTATGGAGCAATCACACAAATATTTGCACTTTTTTAAGCAGATATTTTATACAAATTATAAGGAATAGACAATTCCTTCAGATTCGAATAATATTTAAAAATGGTAGTTGTCAAATAAATGTTATTTATTTAATTGAATGCCATTATAAGGCTATCAAATGTAAAATTTTTGAATCAATAAATTATTTGCAAAAATATTTTTCAAGAACATATTTATTGCAAATTAAATTTAACAAAACTATAATATAGTTAGTTTATCATATATTCGTCACATCAAATACTTAATGGGGAATAATGACAAACATTATAATGGTAAAATGATAAACAAAGTTAATAAACAATATTAATTTTTTCCTTTCAGTTTACATATTTAAGAGATGATTTATAACGGCATCAAATTGAGAAAATGTGATTCCAGTTAAAATGTATTAATCAATGTATTAAAAATGTAAAATGTATTAATTACAGTTAAAATGTAATGTGTCGTCTACTTAGAATTAATTTAGAAACAATACTTTTAGTGTTCTTGCAATAGTTTTATTATCATTATTATTATTAATTTATATTATACTAAAAATATCTAAAATTACTTTTAAATTTTATTAAGTACAAAACTTACAATTTCTTTATTCCATATATTTTTTGTATTGCAGACTGATTACTTGGTTATTGTCTTATATACAAAAGCATTAAAATTATTTGGAATGATACATGATATCTGAATATATGAATGAAAATGTTCTGATATTTTTTTTGAAATAACTATAATTAATTATTTCCTATTTAGAAAATAATCCAAAACAATCTAAAAAGGAAGTTTATTTTGCTTAAATAAGCAGATATAAATGTAATTTTTCTTTTGAAACTTGTACACAATTTTGACTGAAGTAAAATGTATATCGAAAAAGTACGTCAGAAAAGTGGGATTAATCCAAAAGTAATAAAAAAGTTGAAACCACACAAGTACAGTAACCACAACTAATATAGTGCTACAAGAAAGCTCTTATTTAAACTGCGGAAACAAGCGAAAGTGAAGAAGTTGTAAAAATTCTGCTTGAAGAAAGTTTGTTTTCTGCCCTCAGTTTGAAAAAGGAGCATTAAGTAGTTTACTTTTTCTCTTTAGTGTCTTTTTGGGTGGTCTAAGTCAATATTCTACCTTGCATTTCTTATAAGTAATTTCTGCAAAAATATTACATGAACACATCTGTATATTTCCAAAGATTTACAGTAACTGACAGAAAACAAGTATGCTTGCAAAACAATCTCAAGTACACTTCAAATTTTTTCTTAGAAATTATTTTTTTTTTCAGTTAGGAAATAAAAATTTGCATAAACTGTTACAGCACTGTTTTATATTTGCATAATTTCGGAAAAAAGAAATTATTTAAGCTCTTATTAATGTTTACTCAGCTCATCTAAAATTAAAATTATAATAAACTGCAATAAAATAGAATACGAATTTAATATCTATAAGCATTTCTAAATAACTTCATTTGAACATAAATCAGTTAGTTGTTCTTTAATTTAAAAGTTATGAGTTCTTTTTTTCATTAAAAAGGTTTATAACTGCAAATATATATATATATATATATATATATATATATATATATATATATATATATATATATATATATATATATATAT
>JAPDSC010035631.1:49666-65081 GCA_026290005.1 Latrodectus geometricus
TATATATATATATATATATATATATATATATATATATATATATATATGTTATATGTTAGATATTTTTAATAAATTTAAAATTTTATTTTTATATTCGTATTTTAGTCTACAGAGGGAGCAGGAATAATTTTCGTCTTTAACTCAGAGTATTTTTATCATTAAATATTACATATTTATCATATTATTCATCATTTATCATAAATAAAGTACAAACTTTTTCATAAAAAACACAAATTTTAATTTAAAGTATATTTTTGTATTAATGTTTAACTTTAGCAATACATTTCAAAAAAGCTTTCTACACTTGTTTGTTACTCTATAAGGGATTTAGAAGAAGCTTCTTTTAAAGACGAACAGTTTTGTTCATTAACTACTTAGTTAACGAACTAAATAGAAAAATGAAGCGTTATATTTTAATTAGATAGTGTTGAAATACAACACTTAAATTTGTTTTTTCAATTATTTAATTATTAAATCAGGGAAAATTTACTTTAAATACAAATATTAAATATGTATCTTTTTTAAACTACTTTACATAAAAAAATTCCTTACAAGAGCTCTCTTTTTTCAAATAAAGTATTCAATGTCTTGAGCCGTGAATAAATGCTACAAAGTCTAAGCTCATAAAACTAAAGTCTATAGTTTTGTCTCATAAAATATAAAAAGAAATTGCGTATAAATAAAAGATAAGTATATTACATTATAATGTATTTTGGCTTCAACACGGTTTTTTTATGCTAGAAGAAATACTCCTAAAGCAGGTGTCTCAACTCTGTAAGACTCCATGATGAAAAAGAGAATAGATTCACCAGAGAGAAAGTTTTTTCTCCTCATATTATATTCATTTTTCTTGTCGGCAATTTTTACTTGGATTTCATCCATGTAACCTCTGAATTTCGAGTGAGTTTGCACGTTCATAAATTTAAATCTCACACTAGACTGGAGTGATGAAGATTATGAAAGCTTAAATTACACCGGGAATAATGCTGCTTTTAAAACGAACTGAGATGGCTATGATGTTTTTTTAAGTTTTGTTTCCTTTGCACTTTATCATTAACTCAAAACTAAAAATACGTACGAAGGGACTAGTGTAAAGTAAAAGAAATAGATTTTCAGATCAAAATTAATCGTCAAATCGCAAAGTCTTCTTTGAAATAAAGTTTGGTACTGATTAATATTTTTAGACTTCTATTTCCAAACTAATTCTTTAAAAAGGAACTTTATTCTTCATAAAAGTAATTAATCCTATATTTAAATTGTAAGACATAAAGAGAATGTAAAAAATGATAATTAAATTCAATAAACATCTTTTT
Organism: Latrodectus geometricus; assembly: GCA_026290005.1. Lineage (NCBI taxonomy): Eukaryota > Metazoa > Arthropoda > Arachnida > Araneae > Theridiidae > Latrodectus > Latrodectus geometricus. The sequence goes on from JAPDSC010035631.1 coordinate 50,980, forward strand.
AATTTGCTTAGAAAATAAATGTTCATTGACAATAAAAAAATATAAATAAACAAGAACCTGTACACATGTAAGCATAGGTGTTTATTATATAGATAAAGTAATAGATAAATCATATAAATATTATTTAATATTATAATAAAAATATTAATATATATGTATTATATTTTGATATATGTATATCTATCAGAAGAAGAGTGGTGAGAAAAAGGTTGAGAGGTAAGAAAAAGTACTTTTATATTTAAATATACAATTGATGTAAAACTAGAGAGAAAAAAGAAATTTTTATGTAAAGGATTATAAAGTTTAAGATTAACAACACAAAAAATGCAAGTTAAATTCGTAATAGTTATTTTACTAATAAAAAGCAAACCTTATTATAAGTTCTTAGCTAAGCAAAATTTAATCTTTTTTCAATCAAATCAACACTTTACCAAAAATGTATTGCACAATTTAATCAAATTGAAAGCTATTATAATAATATGTTAAGCTCAAATTTTAGAGAAGAGAAAGAAATTAAAAGAGAAAAAAGGGAATGGAAAAGAATCATACGACGCTATGCCTTTTAAAGAAAAATTAATGTAATTCAAGCTTCATTATAGTTGTAATTCTTGTTCATTTTAATTGAAGAAAGACAATCGAATGAAAGATAAATTAAAATCTTGTATCTGGGTGGTCTAATAAAGAATCAAACAGAAAATAAAAAAAGTGTTTCCCTTAACATCAGGATTCTAACAATCAAGATTCTTAAAAAAAAGATAAATTAGTACCATGAATTTTGAAATTTGAAGATTACTCCTTAGATTTAACATTAAGGTTATTGCAGAGTAAAATTCTATTGAAAATGATTCGGAACTATTATTTCTATAGATTCCCAAGAAAATTCATTACGATCTAAAAAGTTAGCGACTCTAATGCCAAGAACCTTTTGACAACTCACCCGAAACCAACGACATCTGATAGAGAAATCAATTTCTGAAATCAATTGAGATCAGAACTTAAACTTAATTTTGATTTCATAGTTTCATGTATATATATATATATATATATATATATATATACATAATAAATATATAAATCGACAATATATATATATAAATCGACAATTTAATCAATATGTTATCATGGAGTGACAAAATGTATGTTGCTCTGATGTGAGAACAATAGCAATTATAGTTAAAGTAGTAAATTATTTCTTTCAAAGTAAAGTATAGACAAGTAGTTGCACATTTTTCAATAATTACAACTTTATATAACTCATTAGGCCAAATATCCATTTAAGCTGTAATATCAAGAGAACATGTTAAGAAATGTGTAAAGGAACATTCATGAATTTCCATTTCAGTGGGAGAACAATGAGTTGTGTCTATATCTTCAAGATGATCAAACCATGTAACGCTGAATGATCTCTCATAATCATTGACTGACCTTTGCCAAAATGATATGTTTTAATCATTTTGGTGATTTAATATGGGTTTTGCTCTTAATACAACTGATGTCCTAAATGTCTATTGTAATCTGCTTACATGCAAATTAGATGCTTATCCGTATAATCTACATTCGAGTAATCGAAGTGTTCACTTTAAATCACGTTATAAGCCTGCTAATCTGAAAATTTTTTTTTCTCATTGCTTAACTCAATTATAGAGCTTCTTAATATTAGTTTATGAGTATTGTCAATAATCATTGTAAATCATTGAGTGTCATTGTAAGTGTAAATAAATGTGTCAACTTTATTCTTCTATTCTCCACTTAACACACCTCTCATATGCTGTGCCTGTACAAGGTTTTTCAAAACTCCATACAAAGTTGATTGTAGATAGAATATTTCTAGATTTACTTACGAAAGTAAGATCCTAAATAAATAGATGACAGCGTAAAGAATAAGAATTAATATTTATAAATAAGTTTTATATAGTTGCTTATAAAGTGTTTCAAGAATATCTATCTTTGGTGGCTGGATTCTTGAAATGTTCAACATTTTTCAATTTGTTCATAACACATGCAGTGGAATCGTAAGTCATTCATCTTGGCTCATTTGAAGAACTCCCAAAATTCTTCGAGCAATAATATTATTTTTTGTAACGTAAGTCATTCATATACTAATACTTCAGATACTGAGTACTTAATTTGTCTTTATGTTTCTTTACTATTTAAGAATTTCTTTTGGAACACTTTCCCATGTGATTGTGTATGCGAAACATTTAGTATATATATATATATATATATATATATATATATAATTTGGCTTGTATAATAAAAATATTTTTGTGATAAAAAACCAAATACATAAAGCATTCATGATACATATTTTGAAATCAAATATTCATAGAAATTTTAATTTAAACAATATTAAGTTAATCAGGAAAAAACTAAATTTTGTATTATGATAAACATGCATTTTTCAACCATAAAGGCTAAAAAGAAAAATACTAAACATTCGAAATAAAAATTCCGTTGCTGCTGGAACTGAAATTTAAAAACCTATAGTGTAATTACATTTAAAAAGTATTTTATGTAGGGCACAAGAAAGTATACCATATAAAGATAGCAACCAAAAAGGTCTTCATGAATCGTTAGGTGAGTTATGGTAATTTAGATTAATTTTTATGGATAGTATTTAAATAAATAAATTGTAAGTTTACTTAAGTATTTTCATTAAGAGAATTTGAATTTTTTTTAAACCTGACTTTTTTATATAAATTTTTATGTCTTTCCTTAAAAATCTATATATCCATTTTCAAGATTCATATTTAATCTTTTTTTTGATTAAATTACGATTTTTGCATAAATTTGTTGTATAATATTTAAGATGACTTATTAATTTCACTATACGAGACTAAATTTCTGACTAAATTTTTAGAGGAAGTTATAATAAAACTATAAACTATATTGAATTTTCACACGTTTTACTTCTTTTTCAAAAACCAAGTTAGTCGCTATAAATTGTATTTGTACATCACTCTCTGAAATCTTTCTATTTTGTCTTGGATTTAACTTTCTTTTTTGCTTACGTAATACTATCATGGTAGTAAGCAAAAAAATTTTTTGCTTTGTTGCATTTTGTAACTGAATTATTTATTCTACCTTCAAGTTTGTGTTTTTGAAACTTTTTTATAGATCTAAATATTAGCATATTTATTTAATGGATATTCATATTTATAAATATATACTGTTACATATACTGCATAGTATATTCACTTTCCTTAAAGAGATTTACCTATCTCCAATCTATCTAAGTAATTTTTGAAGGAATTACTTTCTCAAATTAATTCTTTTCAAATTAAGTATTATTCTTGCATTATCAAAATAATTTATTTAGAAAAATTTTATTGGATGAGATGGACATTTTTAAAGCTAGTTTGACTTTTAACAAATTAATAAATCATTAAATTTTATTCAATTATTAGACTTTCTCCGAATAAAATGTTCCTTTTAAGTAAACTTATTTTAAGAACATGGGAAAGTAATGTATAAAAATATTACATAGTTTTTTTTTAAATCAAGATCAGTTATTAACTGTAACTCATTTCTCTTGACGAAAAACTAAATTTACAAGTTTCTGTAAAATTTTTTAATATTGAATCATGATTACAAAAGTAATAAAATAAATTCATGAATTATTGTGATTTACTTTTGGTGTTATTTAATTTCTTTAAAAAAGATTGCATACTTGATAATATTTATCTATTTTTATTAATACATATTTGTATTTTTATTCAACACTAAATATTGGAACTTAGAGGAGACATAATAATCACATAAAATTGTTCTAATGAAATAGATAAATTTTTTTTTTGAAAGTTTTATTTTCATATTTTAGGTTTTATATGTCAAATTATTCTTGATTAGTTTTCTTTTTGTAGTAGTTTTGTCATTAATTTTTTATTGCCTTTTCTTAAAATAAATCATTCTATTCAATATTTTCAAGTTAACTTTGATTTAATGTTTTGAATCAAACAAAACAAAAAAGTCAAGTGAAAAATGTTAATTAGAGAAATTCTATTATCAGAATTTTTTCTATAAATATATCATGGAGCGTAAAAAATTGTCTTTATTAAAGAACCTAGAAATGACATAAATAAGTTTTTTTCCTTAAAGTTTTTAATATTTAGTAATAAATCATTTATTTACTGTAAGGTTTAAGCAGTCAAATACAGATTATCTTCATAGCTTAAATGTTAAAACAGATGTTCTTAATGATTTTTACTACTTATCACCACGAGTAAAATTTACTAATTATACCCAAGGTGCGCCTTTTATAAAAAAGATTTATTGTTTAAAAAAATAAGCATTTTAAATTTTGTTTAATAAACAGTGCTTTCGTTTTTTCTTCACAAAACATGATTGAAAATAATTAATGGATAGGAAAACCATTAAAAAAATAAATATCACTGGGATATTTTGGAAAATGCTAATAAAGTTTAGTTATGGAATTCAAAATGAAATATGAAGAGCAAAAAGAAACTAGTAAAACTCATATTGTTAATACAAATTATGAATAAATTAAAAAGTTCTAATAAAATTATGAATTATAGTTTAAATTTAAAATTAGTAAATAGTATGGAAGAATAAAAAGCATTTTGCTTAAGAAAATTATTATAGGGATCCATTTGTTACCATAAGAAAATTCAAGACTGAGAAGGCTGAATAAAGTGCTGTTAAAAGGATGAAATCACTTATAAGCAATTTGTTTCAAACAATAGGTATAATAGTAATCAATCAATTTACAAATATAACATCAATAGATAGGCAAGAAAACAACCAATTAATACGAAACAGAGCTAAAAAAATGAATTTTTTATTATTGATTCACTATTGTGAATTTCTTAACGGCTTCAGGCTAATATCAGGTATTTTAACTTCCAATATTTAATTGCCTTCCGGGAAAATTTTTCATAGATAGCGGGTTGTATTCATGTGTCGTAAGGAAGGAAACGCGGAAAATTCCCAAGCACCAGCCTTTTGGACGTTTATGTAGAAAGCGAAAAGGCAACACCCCTCTCCGGTTACTCAACTGTGGTTTGTGTCGAATATAGGGCCTTTTGATTTGAAGAGTGTTGTTCTAATATTTTTTCTTATATCTAATAGCAGGCACACTTGAGCAAATAAGTAAATTAGCCTATTTACATCAACAAGGCCGGAAACTGCTACTCATTTTATCGTTACACAGTGGGCACCTGTGAACCAAATCACGGAGGTACGAGTAGCATCGCCCACGCCACACCACCACAAACCAGTTTATAGAGCGGGCTACATCCATCCATCATCTGAGAAAAGGACAAGAAACGCAGAGAGAAAGAGAAGGAAAAAGTACATCCATGCCCGAGCCGGGATTTGAACCCAGATCCTCCTTATCCGTAGTCAGCTACGCTAACCACTAGACAGATTGAGCGGTGGTGTTTTAATATTAGGACAAGGTAATTCCTACTTCTTATTATGACAAATATTTTCCTTATTTGTCACATAACATCATCATTGAATCATTTAACATCATCATCCTACTAGCAAAGTTAAATGTCTCTTGTACTACCACCTGTGAGTTATGCAAACACTTAGATGGAGAAATGGAACAGGTATAAGTCATTTACCATATAACTGTGAATATAGTCAATTAAACGAGAAAGAAATTAAATAAAATAAATTGGAGAAAGATTTATTAGTAAAGGTCTTAAAATAAAAGGAGGAATTTATTTATTTATTTATTTTATTTTGGCATCTGCGAAATGAAACATAAATCAAACAATCTGTTGTACATGTTGACAGTTGAGATGATATTAATGACAGATAAAGTGTTACATTATTGCTATCTGTTCCAAATAAATTTATCTGAAGAAGGGATGATGTATGACATTGACACATTTGAAATAATCACTCATGATTTCATTCAACTTGAGACGAACATTTAAGGGTTGATTATAGACTTTATGAAAACAATGAGAAACATTCGTTCAACAATATTCTACTTTGTATCAAATATCATTTGAAAAATTTTTACATTATGTTTCTTTTCATTTTATCAAAAAACTTTATTTTAACTTAAATCATTTGGAGTTCATTATGAGAGAAGATAAATTAAAAGGAAAATTTTAATGAAAAATTTTGATGCAAAAATAACTTTTTTAGGAAATAGATTTCTTTTTTTTCCCTATAAATAAAAAATTTTGAAGTATTATTATATTTAAATTTTAAAGTAATGTATTATACACGTATTTTTATATTTCCGTATTTCCATATTTAAGTGTATTCATTTTTTTCATTAAAAAAATGTTTAATTTTAACTTTGTTTAATAAATACTTTTTCTTTTATTAAAAATATGAACTGTCTAAATTAATTAGAATTAAAATTAATCGCCATCAGTTTTTCTAGTTTACCTGACTCAAAGCAGTATAAGTATATAATTTTTAGAAAATATATAACTATTCTTTTCAAAATTAAAAAAGAGTTTCATACTCTAAAATGCTTTCTTTTACCTGTAAGAACGTAATTTAAAATTTTCAATAATTTTAAAATTTATTTTTTAAGACTAAGTCAAATTTTAAAGCAATGCATATCAACTCACATAGTGACGAATTTTCCAATATTTGAAAAATTTTTAATATTAGTTAAGTTAAACTAAAATTGACATAACTAAAATTGAAAATTTATGTTGGGTTTAATATTCTACAATTAACTTCTAAAAGATAGTAAATAAAATTTTCGAAAATATTTGAAATGAAAACTATTTTTTCAGGCAAAAACTATGCTTTTAAGCATACAGACCAGCCCATATAGTAAAGAGTTTTCAATATTTGAATATTTTTCAATATTTATTGAAACATAATCTTTTCTATTCTATATTTAATATATTTTCTGAATAAGTGATAAACTATTATTCGTATTCTTTAACTTATTCAGTTCAAAATTGTTTCCCTTCCATTTTTCTTCATATACTTTACCAAATGTTTTGTTTCTGCTTCATTTCTTCTTTATTTTGATTCTTTAAACATCAAGATAATGCTGCAAAAGCAGTTTGAATAACAGTAGACTAGTTTTTAGCCGTCAATTCATAAGCATAATACGTAAAATAACTTTTGTTTATTTCCGAGTGGGTTAAAATTTCTTTTTTGTCTTGAAAAAATCATTACAGCAATATAAATGAATTAATTTAAATGGTGATATTTGCTAAAGATATGCATGAGATAGCGTTCTCTTTGTGTAATATTGTTTCATTAATGACATTTTCTTAAAAAAAATAAAACTTGTATAGAGCTGTAATTTTTATTTATCAAATCAGTTAAGGAATTATTTTTTAATTCTTGTAAGACCTTAAAAGTATGAAATACTTGGTGGATTATTTACAATGTTGGTTCCCAAAAATACAACACTCCAAAGGAAGCATGCAAATCATAGGAAATTTACATCACGTATTGGTGACGATATGCTAATTATTAGTGTTGCAGCTTACACGTGGATTAGGAGACACTGTAATGACATCTTCAAGTAAAGGAAAAAGAAATTGCAGATTTAAAATACGACAGTTATTTTGCTTATGTTTTTGGCATAAATTATTTAATTATGGTTAGCTTCTTTCAAGCAAGTAACCAAGAAGAATATTGAAGAATGCATCTATAGTTATCGAATTATGAATACCCATATATATGTTTTGGATATTCTTCAGAAAAACTTATTATCGACCTGGATGAAACCAAAAAACTGCATCGCAAAATTTTGATTCTGGATGCAGTTGAGATCGACAAACCAATGGGACTAATTTCACGCAACATATTTCACCTTTTCACTTGATGAAAGACATATTATGAGAATTATATTTATGGATCTTTCAGCCCCACATCATGCACCATACACCACAAATTCAGTCCGTCGTGCATCATTTGGTATCTATTCGCATCATTCGAGCTCATTTGAATTGAGTATCCAATAGGTATTTATTGCTTCACGCATTTGTGACGGTGAGTTATTCTTGGCTCAAGACTCAGAACTGTAGATGGTTCCACTGATAAATGTATGATTAACGATGAACATGGACAAAACAGAATGAAATGAAATTGTCTTTTTAGAATACCTTTCTGCCCACAATATCACGATTGACAAAATGGAGTTTTGAGACACAACGGGGATAGACTGTAGAGCTGCAGCGTTATGCATTTTACTTTTGTTTTATCCGGTATCCTGCTTTTAGATGGTATTGGAGTTCAATTCCGCCTCCTTCTAGAGCACATTGCTGGTACACTCAAAAGCCAGCTCTACAGCTCTGAGATATTGGAACCCGTGATATTTCCGTTCCTTTATACTTGCCATCAGTCATAACCTAACATGTACGTGACCCTACATCTACATGTTGTGCAAATACATTCCAAGGCTATGCGTGATATGCAATTTTCAAGAACTCTTTACCAATAAGATTGAATTGCTTTTTAGTTTCGCTGATATTGCGTCACCGAAAACTTATGATTCATACTTGTGCAACAAATGATCCAGACACATCACCACCTAATGCACCAGATCGATTTAAAAAATATTTAGAAGTTAAACAAATTGCTGAATTGGATAGACCTAACGTCCTTTGTTCTATACCGAAGCATATGGCTCTGATTATAACTAACTATATGACCGCTACAATAACTATTGATTTCTTCATTATTTGCACTTCACAAGAAATTTTTAATTTAAATCATTTGATTTTTGTATAATGTGTAATCTGCCAACTATATTTACCTGTGATACCTCTGGTCTTCCTGGTGATGCATTTTGAATCATCAGAAGTGCCCTGTTTAAAATATAAATAAAATTAATTTTCTCTATTATAATAGGAGAATATTAAAGTTTTACCATGCTGATTTTCATATATTATTGAATGTTAAAAAGCTGTAAATTTCTAAATAAATGTTTTTAATTTGAAAAATTATTTAAATATTCAAAAAACAATGATTAATATAACTATATGTCTAATGTTTCACATATTTTACGTGATAAATAATAATTGTCATAAAAAGTTAACTTTAAATAATAAATAAATATATTTTGAATGAAACTGAAAAATATTATTGATTCTGGGTGCCTTTGTTTCTTTCATCTTAAGAGAGTAGTAATTTTAAGCAATTAAACCCATTAATGATAGTTAGAAGTTCATTAGATACATTAACGGAATGTTTCTTTAAATCTGTTAAGTTTGTAATGATTCTATAATTAACTAATAAATTAGCTTAGATGAGCTTAAAAATAAACGAATGCGAGCATTCAAAAGTGAAAAAAATCCTTCACTTTAATGACTCTAATATGTCACATTTTGGCAGTGTGTTTTCAAAGAGTTTTAGTTTGGTTGCTCAGCGCAACAGTGAATAACATCATTAGCTGAAGTTTAAGGTAAAGTAAAGAACCTTGTATTCCTTAGATGGAAATCAAGCCGCGGGAAGCAGACTTAAAATGGATTTTCTATAATCTCGTTGTAACCAGAAATGAGTGCATTGATTTTGTTCTAAAGAAAAGAACATTTTTTAAGTGTTTAGTTCTTCTAAGATTTTTATAAAATGTTTTGTTTTCCGTTTCTATGCTCAAGAGTTCCTTAGATGCATAAAAATTACATTTTTGTATAGATGTTATACTATATTATATTCTGTACCAAAAGATTTATACAACTATTTGTTACATATTTATGAGTTTAGAGGAAGATAATTGTGCAAGGAATTTCGATTATTTATGTCTGTTAAAAAGTAAGAAATTAAATTGACTCATATACTAAAAATTGAGCTCATTCAGATTTTCTGTTGAAATCAGGGGTTATAAGTTAATTGAAAAATAATGTTGTAAGCTAACTTTGAGAAAACTACAAAATATTTATTACTGGATTATATGGAACATTAATAGGTAAAAGAAACAAATAAAAGTGTGTAATTTAATAAATTTTTATAATTACACATTATAATTAATAAAATGCGATATAGTGTTTATTTAATGATAAGTTAAATTTTGAAAAATAGAAACAAACTTTTGACAATAAAATATTTTATATTTGAGAATGCTTTTAATATATTTTTAAACTAACGTGTATAAAGTGAAACAATTATGTCATTAAATTTGTTACATTTTCAATGTAACTCTAAAATCTGATTTAGCACATAATAATTGCATTAAAATTTACTTTTTAAAATGGATTCCTATCCATAGAAAATACCCATATGGATCAATCTTAGAACTGTTGAATTAAAGACTAAATCTTTAACCATTTAGATATCAGCTCACCTTCACTTATTGCACTGTATATATGCAATTTTGTACTCATTAGCTTTGTTAGAGACATAATTATGCAAACACATTATCCTTTTATGTACTTTTTACCTATTTTATGCAATCAGAACTCATCTTGAGTTTGGAAATTAACTTTATTTATATTTTGATACATTGTATCTAATATTGAGTGAGCAAAATTTTATGTAGTAAATTACCTTTAGTACTCTATTAACCTTTTAAATATGATTTTTATAAGCAAGTTTTAAATCACTGTTATGCTTAATATTCACTACCAATTATTGTTTTTGCAAAAGAAAATTAATTTTATTATCTCCTTATTCCTGTTTTATCATAAATAAAAACGTATTTATTGCAAATACAAATAGAAACGACTAGATTTAATACTGCTGTATTTGTCGGTTGTCATAAAGATTAAAGTGAACCAATTAATCATATGTTTTCAAGAAGACAATTCTGTTTTTTAGCAAATACATATATTAGAAATTGTATTTCTAAAACCAAACCTCAAGCATTCTTCAGAAACCTCATAATTCATAAATTTATTACATAAGTGAAACTGCATGGAGGAACGAAAAGAACTGAGATATATCGGATGACCATTCTACCGTGATATATTGCGACATATTTCAATTTACTAATGACAATTCGATCTTTTAATAGGAAGAAAGAAAATAAATGTCTTTGAATTTCCCCAGGACAACCAAATTGTTTCATTTGATGGCAAACAGAAACCTTCACTTAGAAACCTATGCCGTAAATAACAAAGATATTGATAAATGCCCAACATGCCCTCGTTAAATAAAGCCATCCGATCTCACGGGTGAATTGAGAAACTCGAGAAGTGAGCGATAGCGAAGGAATTTGCATGAAGAATTGATTACAACTTTGTTTCGAATGATTGCAGACTTTTCGCCACGGGAACATGATTAATTGGTCGAATTGTGTAACCATAGTTACAGAAGAATGCATGAGCTACTGATAACAGTATTGATCATTCATCGATAGGAATAAAATGATGGAAAGCCTGGTATCACATACGTTTCTAAAATTCATTTTCATTCTACTGTTTTGAAAAGGTTTCTTTTTTATTTTTACTTTATGAATACTTTCAAAAAATACTTTCGGATTTTGAAAAGTAAGACATTGAGATTTGTGAAGTTCACGTTTGCTTAGAGAAATTTGATAAAATAATTATAAAGAATTTGAATTTCCTGTATTTTATCTCATGAATAGATATTTGCTATGTATTTCAAAAGACGTTGAATTTGATTACTTGAATAACAAGAGGTTTTTGATGGGTATAGTATAAAATTTGAAACTGATACTAATTTGAGTTTCTTTCTTAAAGAAGAAAACTAAGAAAGCTATTGTGATATTTAATTCAATTATTTTGGAGCAATTTTTAATTTCTGTAAATAAAATATTTTGCGTAGTCTAAAGTTTTATCAAAAATATCCAATTTTAAATAATCATAATTTTCTGAATATCTTCAGTATAAGTAAATAATTTAAAATAGCCAAGTAAATCTTATAGCAAAGTAAATAATTTAAAAAATAAAAACAATCATAGGTTTACATATATTAAATATTCTTAAAATTATTTAATATTCGTGAATCAAAATAATTGATTACTACATTACAACAAAAACTTATTAAATTATAATTATTGGCAATTTATTTTGATTAAATGCAGTCTAATAAATAATTATCATTTTTAATCTTTAACGAGAGATTAAGTTAATAAATAATAACCAAATCAATAACGTCTTCCAGAAAAGTTGCTTCCAGGATTTGTGTTTAATTATCAATATAATAGCTGTTCTTATATTTAAACATCGTTTATTTATGATTCAATAATGGTGTTATGAAGGAAAATTAAACAATCTAAAAACTTATACACTCTTTAATTTTGCTTAATAAATAAATACATTAATTATCTTCTTGAATATATTTTTGTAAATAAATTTTTTATAAAATGTTTTGATTTAATTCTTTGCATATACCAGTAAGTTTGAATAAATTTATCATTGTAATTTTTGTGAGTTTAAAATGACGCATGCGAAAAACAGTGGGATTTAAAATGTTCCCTAATCTTCTTAAGAGAAAGTGAAGTATCATGATATAGTTAATTTTAAAAGTCATAAAAGAATGCAATCTGCTAATGTAAGCCGTTAAAATTACATTTAAATTTCCTTTTACTTTTACCAGTCTAAGCTGTTGTAGAAATGTAAAAGGAAATAAATGTAAAACCTAAGAGAGAATATAGGAGGTGATTCTAGTTGTAAACATATGTGATCGAAAATATAAATATTTAATATTGAAGCAATTTTTAGTTGCCTTTTTATTCATACTTGTGAAAAATATCTTTCCTTTGTTAATTTATTAAAGTAAAACCACGAAAAATAAGGAATCAAATAAAATAAAAACTTTTATGCACTTTTATGGAATGTAATTATTAATTTCCCTCTTTTCCAATGTAAAAATCTAACAATGGAATTAGAAGGCAATAATTCAATTCATTCATAATAAATAAATATTACAACAAATTAAAAATACATGCATTTATGATTCAAAATGGCTCAGCAAATTTAGACTACCTATGTTTCATTAAATTTATAAACTGAAGAAAGTAACTAAAGTTCTAAGCGATAATTGTGTACTTTTCAACAAGATTTAATTTTAAAATCTTTAATACCACACTTGAAATTGACTTAATATTGCAAGAACTATTTTACACAGTCATTATCATTATGTGAATTAATTTAATCTTAAATGTTTCCTCGTTGATGAATACTTTAGTTATAATAATTGTCACAAATTGTTTCCCTTACTTTTTTATAACTTATAATAGTGTGCATACATAAAGATTGATTTTAATTTAGAGACATTTCTCCTAAACTATTTTTAGTTCTAAAATTATGATAATTACATGGTACTGGCATCATCCTATCTTGTCGTAATGATAATGCATGCACGTAAGTATATGTGCAACAGTAACTTATTAATTTTACACTATGGCTTACCACTAAGCTTTAAATAACGGCTGATAAATAATAATTAATTTTTTTCATAGACAAAAAAGTAGTCAGAATTAATTTTTGTAAGAAAATACCATAGAATATAGTTAACATATATATTTTATTCTTATTTCATGCTCAGTACCCAACATTTATCTGCAAATTTTATTTACCATGTTTCTGCTTGTATAATGTGCAATATATATCTCTGCAATATATAATGTGCTATGTGATAAATTTGAAATCCACTAAATTTGACATGAAGCTCCACTTAAACAAGTAAAGATTTCTTATCTATCTATACGTTGTTACTAAATAAAATCAATATTTCCAAATAAATAGCAATTAATTCTCGTTTGTTAGTTAAGAAACATTTATTCTTTATTGATTCTTTTTATCATTATTTAAAAAATGTTGATTCTACTTTCATTTTCTGTCCATCTAAGCATTTAACACAAATAGACACGTTTAATTGAACTAAGCTTTTTTTAAATACACCCCCCACCAATCCGCCCCCCCTACACACACAGAAAATGAAGCTTTAAAAAATATTTTCAACAAATGGAGAAAAAACACGCCGATTATTTGCTATTCATAAGCTTTCAAACAAAAAAGTACTTCAAAAAAAGCTTGATACCATACAGACTTCACATCTTTGCTGCATGGAAGTTTGGGCTTTCTCAAACATTCGATATTCGTGAATTGGACGGTGTTTGCAAAATGCATGCGATATCTTTTGATATACATATCAGTGGAATTTTAACGCTCTGTGGGCTATGTCAGGAAAGGGTTTCCAACTATATATATATATATATATATATATATATATATATATAT
>JAPDSC010035631.1:72238-84016 GCA_026290005.1 Latrodectus geometricus
AATTTGTTTCTTCTTAACTACATTTGTAATTATTTAAAAAATATTTTTTCTTAATTTTTGCAAACTATCATATGAAATAAAAAAACAAAATGATCAAACTTCATCTTATTTTATATACATGTTTCAATTGAAAAACAATATTTAGTATAAAATAGCAGAATAATTATTTATTTATTAATTGAATTTTCTATAGGAGTCATGAAAGTGATTAATGGAAATTACATAAAAATAGTGACTATAGTTTAGGAGTAAATTTAGTTTATTTGAAGTATGCAGACATATAGGAGGATATAAATCATTTTTAGAAAGAAATATAAAATAATGCGTATTCTCCTTATTATCTCTGTAAAACTGCATATTTACGTTTGTAAAGTTTTTGATGAAATTTAATTATTTTACAAGACATTTTTCTGTTGTTGTTTTGTTTTATCCTCCAGAAGTTTGACGAAGTCAGAAAAGATTCATCAGACTGCTGACCCTAAGAAAGTCAGACAAAAAAAGGGAGGGGGGGGTGAAGTAGGGCCTCTCAAGAAAGTTCCAAACAGTCCAGATAATTTAATAAAAAAAAATCACTCACTAATCACTCAGTAAAAACTTGCTGAACTTGACATTTTGAGCAAGCTGCGTAAATCTTCATGCTCTCGAAAAATGAGAGATTCTTATTATGACCGTTTTCCGCGTGACCATTAGAGGCTCTGTCACAATTGCGTGCAAACGTAGAATCCATATACCAGTAATGGCTAGGAGGAACCCACCACTCTTTCGAAAATTAAATGCAATGGATTGATGTTCTAAAAAGTGAGGGTTCAAAAAGAAAATTTTTAGTGGCTGCAACCTCTTTTTGCTAATTTAGTCTCGTCTCGTTTCCGCAGTCTCGTTGCCATGTACGTCGACATAGGATGAGATCTACTGAAAATGAATATCATGGGACTCTTTAGTGAGTCTAAGTTTCAGGAGGATAGAAATAAGTGTTTTGTCTCCAACGCTGATCCAAGTGATGTTGAGGGGTGGAGCGATTCTCCAAAAATATACAGACTTTTCCAAAGACGGTTTCATGGTGAATAGTTTCATGGCCATGACCAATTGCTATTAATTCACTTTTGAAGACTGATGAGGAATCAGGGTTGTAGAGGCAAATGGACAAATTATCCCCCCGTTTCTCATTATAGATGTCACTACCAATGTGATCATCTAGTCAAGTGCCATCCATATAAATTTATATGACATTATCCCTTTTATGATCTCAGAGGATAACCTCTAAAGAAGAGGATGTCCTTCTTGGTGATCGGGTAGAATAACCCAAGTTGAAATGAACACTTTGAAGTCTCTCTGAGAGAATCAGAGAAAATTTTAAGGATTGAGTCTTAACATCCTTAAGCACATTAGGCATACGCAAAAGTTTAGCATAGTTAAAAGGACAGTTTTTTAAAGTCTTTGATTTGAGCACCAGTTTCTTAGGTAAATGGAGGTTTTATTGTTCTCACCCTAGTTAGAATGTTTAATGAGATACTTAATATAAGGTTAGCATTTCTTTTAGTTTGAAGAGACAGCAAATTAATGTCATTCAGAACAATTTCTCTATGGCAACTACGTCTCAGGACAGTTACGACTTTAGTAGCATTGAGTTGGTTCTCTCTAATTTATCCAAGTTAGTGATTGAGACACAACAATAGAAAGAAAAACGGTACTCCAAGACGGGTCTAATAGATGTTATATTTATTTTTCAGAGTGATAGAGTGTCCGTCCTAGTCTTCTCCCACAATATGCTTAGTAATATTTAATCTTTTTCTGCCCTGTGAGACAATATGTTCGACATACTTATTACTATCCATTCTAAATCTAAAATGCATCCTAGATATTTAGGATGCTTTTCATTATCCAGTCTTGGTCGTCTATCGTTAGTTTTGTTTGGTAACTGTAAAATATTTTGTTGGGGAGAAAATGGTGGCTATAGACTTAACAGGATTAAAACTCAGTTTAAATGCTGAAAGCAAAGTATGTCAAAAATTTAATCATTGTTATAAAACTTCAAAAATTTCCTAACAGGAATAAAGCCCTTTTATAATGTAAAATGACAAAACACGAGTAATGTTGGAAAACTGAGTTTGAGCACAATGTTGAAATTAAAATGCATTGACAAGATATTTTTCACAGGAAGAATGCATAGTAAAATGTTTGAAAATTCTTGATTAATTGGAAATAATATGCTTGTTTTGTCAGCCTCAAAATCTAATAAGGAAATTTAAAAACTAGTCAAAATGCATAATCTTGGTGGCACAGTGAAATATCCTTGTTACACCTCATGGAAACAAAACGTAATCTTTCAAATATGTATAAACAATTGTGAAAGTGCTTTTATCAAAATATTTATTTTAGTTTGCTTATACTGATTTAAATTAATGCTTTAGATTAACTTCACCAAGATTTATTTATAGAAGTCCGTTTTAAAATTCAAATATTTGACATATTAAAGTAGAATTAATATTTATTTTGATGTTCTCTGATAACAATTTTTATAATTTCCTCAGGAAGTATAATATGATTCTGCTTTTTGACAACCGCAATCTTTGATGTATTTCGATATAAAGTAAAAGAATTTTTGAGAAACACATTTCGTGTTTAACATTACAGTGCATACTAATCAAAAATTTGTGTCTTCAATTCACATATTTTTGAGATTCAAAAATTTGTGTCTTCTATTCACATATTTTTGAGATTCAAAAATATTTTATCGATTAAATATTTTAAACTTAAGGGAGAAATTAAATTTGAAATTCCTAACATACAGTTTCCAAAAACTTAGATTATAATAAACATAATTTTATTTTAATTATAATAATTCATTGGCAGTTTACTAGCCGTTTTTTATTATTAATTATGAAAAAAAGGATTTATGCATTAACAGTTGTTTGAATATTCTATTAATGGTTTCGATTTGCAAAATATCTGTTACAATTTTGCAAATTTATATAATTTTATTTATTATTTAAATATAAAATATAAATTATTCATAATTTAAAAAAACAAATATTTAAAAAATTATACAATGAAAAAAGTGATTAAAAAAGTTTCTGAATCATAATTATTATGAATGAAAGAAATGATATATACTATTCTGAAACAATTTAAAATATTTCTGCTTATCTAAGTATAATATCTAAGATAGAAAAGAACATTAAGATTTAATTATTTTGTTTAAATATGCCCGGAAAATTTAAGAATTATTTCTCAAATATTTACAAATAACAATATATTTATCTTTTATGGTTGATGTTTATAAAACCAATGTAAAAAACATCGCAAAAGAAATAATAGTAATTGTACTTAAATTACAACTTATATTTACAGTTTAATGTATTTATATTATGATAAATTACTGAATTAGATCAAGTTTAATACAATATTTAAGATCAAGAAAAAAAATAAATTTTTTCTATATGACAGTTATATTTGACAGTTATATAAAAAAAAGTTATACTTGGTTTGAAATTATTCACGATAACTTTGAACTGAATGAGAATATCATCACTAGTATGTACAAAACATCTGGAAGTGGAATGAATTACAAATAAAATAAGGTAATATTTATGACAACTTCAAAGCTTTAGAATTAATTTTACATTCGTATGAAAGCCCCTTAATTAGAATTCGCTTAAAAAGTTTTGTAGAAAATCAAAAATAATAATGTCTTTTAAATTTATATTCGTTTTCTAAGTTTAAACAGAATTAGGAGTAATGAAAAATTAGAATAAATCTACATATGCTTGAAATTCAGCTAGTCTTACTTTGTAACTTATTTTATTAAAGATATATAGTTTAGAAAACTTTTCTGAAAAATCTGCAGCTGAATGCATCCATTTCCTGTTTATTTTATTTTAAATCTGGTTCAATGAACTGATTATTGATACATGTTTACGGAATACTTACTTAGTTTCGGATTTGCCAGGGAAAATGTATACCTAGATTTTGAATATCCTGTCTAAATATATATTAAAAATACTAACATCATTTTAATACAATGAAAACAGAAGCAGAACATACATTAGGATACCAAGAACCAAAATAAAATCCAAGAATTAAAAAAAAAACTTTATAATTAAAATTTCAATTTATGGAAGGAAACTTGAAATTTTTAAATGAATAATTTAAAGTTATCAGCTTATATAAATTTTTTAAACTCTATGAATGTCTTAAGCATTTATTTAAAATTAGCAAGGAATCTTGAAACAGGAAATTATAAAATGAATATTTTGAAAATTATCAATTATTGTACAAATATATATTTAATTAAGAAAAACATATTTCAGTTATTCTGATTTAATTCTTGTGCAGAAATCTAGTTTATAGAAAAAAGAAGTACGTAATCATATTTTCGTTGTTTGGTTAATTTATCTAACGTGAGAAAATGATTGAAATTCCATAAAAAATAAGTAAAAATATTCGCAAATGTTAATTAATCAATTTGCTTTATTTTTAATCAAATGAAGAATAAAACTGTAATATGCTGTGTAAAGCACTTTTATAATTTGATCAAATATTTTAAATTATTTTTAAAATTAATTTCCTGCACTTAATTAAATACTTTGAAAGTTTTTAATTTATTGAATCGATTTTATAACAGGAAAGAGATTGAGCTAAGAGAGAAGATGGTTTCATGGTTAATCAGACGTAATATGATCGATTGGTTTTTAAGGGAAAATTTGTTTTTAATTTGCATATTGATGTAAAAGTTTAAGTTTTTCACTTTTAGAAAAATAGAACCACTATTTTTAAATCATTCTTAATAAGATTTATATTCTAAGCAATTAGATTTTTATATTTTATAGATATATTAGTTTTAGCGATATAATAGATAAATTATATAATAGATAAATAAATTAACATTTTATACAAATTAAATATGGTAAGAACGTTGCAATTATAATAGAATTAACAGTTATTTTCACGATTAGAAACCAAGGAATTAAACTTATTGTACCTTCAAAGAATAACAATGTAGAGATTAATGTAAAGGAAATTTTGAGATTTTTTCTAATGATTATTTTCATTCGGTATTTATAATTAGTAATAAAATATTACTACATACTTCATTTGGTGCAAAATTTTCTCTGTTAATTCTTGTGAAGTAAAATTAAAAGGGCATTAATATAAAACTTTTATTTTAAAATAAATGCTATGGTTAAAAAAAACAGACTGGAAAATTAAAAATTCTGTACGATGTTTGTGCAATTAAAGAGATTTTTTTTTTGAATTTTTATTGTATGAGAGTTTTCAATTAAGGTGTGGTATTATTTTATGTTTATACATTAGTTATTGTAGTTAAAAAGATAATGATACTGAAAAATAGTATTATTCTTATGATAATGAAATTCAACTCACAGTTTTTAATAAGTTTTTTGTCTTTTGATTAAAATAAATAATCCTTTTTTTCCAGAGTTTCACGAAATATGTTTCTAAAAATAATATAAATACGTAAAAGAATATATAAATATAAATAATACCATATTTTGTTAATTATAGTTTTAACATTTACCACAAGTCAGTTAAATGTATTGCAATATAATGTACTTTTAAGATAGAAATTATATTTTTTCCAAAACAAATAATTGAGACCATTTTCTAATGTTTCTTCATGTAAATATTCTGACTTCTAAGTAAAACAAGATAACTATACATTTTTATTGTATGTGTAAGTTCCCTGGTTCATTCGACGCCTTGAATGTAAAGGAGTATGTGAAGTTGTAAGCTGTACCATGTTTATAACTTCACATACACTTTTGCCGCAAAATTAAATTACATATGTTGTGCTGCGCTTTTCGTGATAATTACTTTGACTGATGCCATAATTCTAATCACAACCAGTTTTAACAACATTAGAAATTAATGTCTTATATACTTACAGTTTCAAAAATGTGTAACATTCTATATGGAATGACTAATGATCCATTTGTTATAGAAGTTAAATAAATAGGATAATTTACAATTAGAAATAACTAGAGGTACATTTTAAAATAACATGTGCCTCCATGTTTTATTATCAACATGATCCTATTATTTTAATTTTATATTAACTAATTTTGTTTTCCTCTGATATAGTCGGTTGATCATAATGTAGTGATTCATTATTTATTAATACATTTGAAGTTTTAAAAAATCATATAAAACATGTGATTATTTCAGTATGAAGTTGAGTTGAGGAAAACAGTGATTGTACTTGAGTAAAAAATGCATAGATTTTAATAAACTTAAAATAATTTATAAATAAAATGGAAAACATTTTATTGTAAGTTTGATACGGGAAAGGATAAGTGTGATAGATATGCTAAGGGTATATATATATATATATATATATATATATATATTATTAATTTTCGAGATGTACTATTTTTAACAAAATTAACCTCTAAAAGTTAAGGAGCAACATGTTTTCGAAGTTCACCATAAAAAAAGAAATTAGCAATAATTCATGTAAATGATAAAAACGAAGTTATGTAAATTTATGTAAAAAAAGTAACCTGCCATTTTTTTGATAAAAAAAAGAAAAAAAAAAAAAAAAAAAAAACAGTATTTCTGAATAAGTAAAAGATATGGAAATATTAGGTTTTCGTAATTGCTGGTGTAATTTTTGTTGATTTTCAAATTTTGTTAATATATTCATTGACAATTGTTATTGGGATTCAGCAATGTCTTTTGCTCGACTCGTAAAGGTGGCCGTTGGTCGAATGTATAGAAATAGGATTGTCACAGGATGCTGTTGCTAGGCACTTTAATGTGTCTTGCTGTGTAGTTCATAGTCTCTAGTATTAATATCAAATCGAAGTTTGCGTGTAAAGAAGATATGTTCGAGACCGATTATGAGCACATTTCTTGGGAAGACAGTGATGGTCTTCTGTACTCTTTACTGACGAGTTTGGATTTACACGTCAGATAACGTATACTGTTCTGGAGGGAGCAAAGCACACGAGAGACTAGTAATCCAATACTGTGGAAAGACACACCTATAGTTATAGTGATAGTGGATTAATAATTTGGAAAAGGCTCTCATTCGGTGATAACACTGACCTGCATATGTTCCAAGGAGGAACTGTGAATCGAATGAGATATCGATAAGAAATACTTGCTCTATATGTCCGTCCATATGCCAGCAAATTGGCATAGATTTCATTCTGATGGATAATAACTCAACACCTCATCGAGCTGCAGTTATATTTTTTGATTTGTAGATTCAACAGAAGATTATTTTGTAGATCTGAAAACCCTTCAACATCTTTGGTACTATCTTGGTACAGAGGTTACTTCCTTAAGTTCTCCTCCAAGGTCTGCAGGACAGTTAGAAAACAGATTACTTCGTGTCTTCTCTTCACTTTCCCTTTCGATAACAGACAACTTAATTGACAGCATGGAAAATGGATTCTGCCAGTCCATTCAAGCTAGGGGAGGGCATATCTTTTATTAAACACACAGTGCAATGTAGAGCACAGTAGTGCGCTCTACATTGTAAAAAACATTTTTTAATTAGTAATCTATACACACAGTAAACAATAAATAAAAAATTATTGACGAACCTTCTTAAGAAATCAGTAGCACTAATATTAACCTACCTGTTATGATATTTGTATGCTTTAACTTAAATGTACATGCTTTTATATGCACTCGGGAAAACAGTTCAAAATTTTTCTATTTTTTAATTTTCATACAAATACTTCTTTGAAATTCTCTTTCCTACAACTATCTTATTCTATATGTGATTTAGTTTCATGTATATAATTCCTTTGCATTGTATTTGCCTTTTAATAAAGATATATAATTTGAAAATAATTTATGATTACTCTTGCTTTGATAAGAACATTGTTTGTGAAGCTTTTTTTTCGACTTCTTTTATAATGTAAACTAAAATTTACATGTAAATGACTTTTCGCTTCATTTGGTTCATTCCTTGTAATCGGAGATGCTTTCTAGCAGCTATATACAACTTATAATACATTGTAAATTCCTTTATACTTGTTTTCACAGGAATAAGTTTTGTGAGAGTATAGTTTGTATTTTTTCACAACTTGTCATAAAAAGTGGTTTCATTTAGTGCGTCTATTTCAGTTGTGCACAGATTCTAAAAGCAGGATATATTTAATAACTAGCTATATACTTATTCATGTGATTACTCTCCAAGGATTAATTTATATCTAGAAAATATTTAAAGATTGATAGAGCTTTTTTTTCAATTATTTCAATGCTAATAATATCGTTAGTATTTATACTGTTTTTATAAAAAGAATATATCAAATTTCTGAGTCCCATTATGTACATTTGTGAGATATGGAAAATAATTTCTTCAAAATGTAAAAATTGAATTTGTAAAATGTAAAATGTATTATTTATAGAAAGTATAACAAAAAAATTAAAATTAAAATTCCTTAGTATATATATTCGGGCAAAGACATATTATTATGATCAGAATTATTTCATATTTCAAACAGCACATATCTATGGAACTGAAATTTACAAATAAGGTATACCTTGTAGCACCTTAATTTCATTTGGAAATTGCCAGAGGAGTATATTTTAAAACATCGCAGGTACATTAAACTACGTATTTGGAAACTAGCCTATCGAATGCAGAAGAGAACTTAAGCTTTGTATGAGAGTTTAATGAACATAATTTTGCTTCATAGTACATGACTATAAGTAATCATAGTAACGCTACTCGACCATGGAAGAAATTTATGTACTAAAGCAAACTTCTTTCAGCAAAGATTTATGAGTATTCTTCGTAATTTCAAGTAATTTTATACAACAGAATTTGGTAAGGTTAAATATTTAAAAACATCTTTTGTATAAAAGAAAATTTTTATAAAGGTGATTTTCATAATAATTTTGTTCATGCGCTTTTGCTGCAAATTTTTTAAATTTTGAGCACATACATAGTACTGAGGACATTTTTTTATATTCAATGCTTAAAGCAACAATAAAAATATTATCTTAAGAAATTTATACCTAATGTTTTTATAAAGTATTTTAATTTAATTGATTTGTTAAAAAGTTTGCTGTGGGATTATATATTTGATCATAATTACAGTATGTCTCTTCTCAAAACTGCAAATATTCTTCTATTGCAAATATTTCCTTTTCTGAATTACAAAATATAAGAAAATAATGTCAACATTTTTCAAATAAGTAAACTGAAAGTGTCTCGAAAATGATTTTTAATAATGGTTTGGTAAAAAAATATTTTAAAAATAGATATACTTTTTAATTAACATATATTGGTTTAAGGAGAGATAAAATTTCAATTAAGAAATATTTTCATAGTACATACCTGTTTGAAGGTATACATGTTTTCATAAATGCCGATAATAATATTAAAATGCAAGAAAACATCTGTGTGTGTGTGTTTTGAATATTTTTCATTTTAGCAAAGTGAAAGTAAATTAAAATTGATACGATCATAGTGAAATCCCCAAAGTAATTAAAATTGATACTATCATCTCATTTAAAAATTTTGAAATTCTTATCATGAAATGATATTTTTCATTTTTATGCAATAGATTTGCAACACTTTTCAAATTCATTATAATATTTAATTAAATATTTCAAATTTATTATTTCTGCTAGTAAATATTAATTAATAATTGAGTGATAGTATACAAATCAGTAAAGCATGGGATGCTTATAAAGTTTGAAAAATCCGCAATTTTAGGAAACTTTTATATAAATTTACTATAAAATTAAAAATCTAAGGATGATTTTGTGTAATTTGTACATTATATATTCAGATAGAATTCTGCAATCAAAAATAACACAAGGTAATTTATATTTCTCAAATATATATATATATATATATATATATATATATATATATATATATATAATATTTATAATATGTATATTTATAACTTAATTTTTTAGTTACATTTTTTATACATTTTTTAAAGTTTTAACTAATTAAAATATAACTTTTAAAGCTTTCATTTTCGATATTTTTTTAATTAAATTTAAGATGCTTCTTTCATAGCTTGTCGTATCTTTCTATAAATTCACCGCCTTTTCTACATATTTGCAGCCAACAGTGATGAATATTTGGCAATAAAGATATTCAGTATGTTTTTATTAAAAAAAATCCTTTTTTATATATATTAACAGTTTTTATCGTATTTGAAAATTCATTCAAAATATGAAAAAAAGAAAAAAATTGAAGGAATTTTTTTTTCTGAAATGTGCATTGTCTGTACACATGCGTACGTGTCAAAAATTTTCAACTGGTATTCTACACTTAAACTATAAAATTTTACATGATAAATAGCTTATAACATAAAACCTTTTAATGCAAAATTTGAATTTAATTTAAACTTAACAAAGTTTAAAATTAAATGGCTTTTGTCATTTATTCTTAAAGTTATATAGGCAAATCTTTTAATAATTTATTTCATTTTTCAATTTAATTTAACATATATTTAAAAATTAATAGTGCTTGAATTATATAATTTACTATTTTAAATGACGATTTCATAATATTAACTTTAAAAGACATTTTGAAATTTGAGAGACAAGAGATATGGGCCCCAAATTTCCAAATTTTAACTTCATTTCAATTCTAAACAAAATTTTCAACCTTTCTTTAATTTTCTAGTGAAAATATCTGAATTGGATGTAGTTTCTTAAACCTCGAGAAATTATCGCTAGCACTAATTATTTAGAAAATAATGTTATATAAAATCTATTCTAAATTAAATTTTCTCTAAGTTTTCTTTCCTATGAACGAATCTGTTATAATAGATTGAGTTTATTTCTCGTTTATTACCGTATTTAAGTTTCAATTGAAATATTTAAAGTCTTACATGACCTCACCATGCTTTATTTGAAATATTTAAAGCCTCACAAAATATGTTGAATATTCAGCAATAATAACTAATTAGTATTTCCCATTTGTACCATTTTTAGAATTATTACATAAATATTTAATTAGAAATTAATTTTTTTTTATTTGTCTCTTTATACAATAAGATATATTGAATAATTATGTTATTTGTAACTGTAATAATGTTTTTAGAGAAAATAACAGCAAAAATTTCAAATATTATTATGATACATTTAAAACAAAAATGAGAAATGTAAATAAAGACATTTTTTTTAATTATGAGAAAAGGAGTATAAAATGGTTTGATAATATCGATGTTGAACAAATAAAGGTTATTAGTAATTATGAAAATAATAGCAATTTTAGATACAAAGTTTTATGTTAAACATTTTTTATAAAATGTATTTTCTATAAAAATTAATTATTAAACTAATAGTTCATATCAAATGAGAATATATATAATTATCTAGAATGTTCAATATGGAATAAATAACTGGATTGGTTAAATATGAAGTTTGATTTCAATTTGAAATCTATCAACACATTTGAGAAATAAATATGCTTTGTTATTTTCAACAAAATCTAACGCAATAAATAAAATTATATTTTTTATAAATAGATGATATATTAAACTTGAAGGAATTACCAAAAATAAAAATAAATATGTAATTTTATATGAAATTTAAATAAATAAAAATATTTTCTCAAAATAACGGTTCGGTATTGGTATTTAATAAAGGAAAAGATAAAAATTGTTTCCTGGAAATAATATAAGTTATAAATAAAAAATATGCATATTTCTTAATTTTATTCAAATTAAGATTCAAAACCATCAAAATTTAAAGATTCAGTTTTAATTTTTTCTGTAACTTGGTGTACTAAGCGTCCTGACAGTATAAAAAAATAAATCTCATACATACATCAAG
>JAPDSC010035631.1:94920-127875 GCA_026290005.1 Latrodectus geometricus
ATATATATATATATATATATATATATACTATTATATCAAAATAACCTGAAATGTCAATTTATATAAATGCCAGAATTGTTTTAAAATATTCTGATATGGTGTAACCTTTTTTTTATCAAATGAATAAATATATATTAAATGAATTTTTAAATTTTATTTCAGGTTATATAATTTATATAAATTAAATAAAACTTTTTTTACTGATTTTGAACGTGGCATAATAATGAGTGCATTCAGAATTTGTGTTTATATGAGTGAAAGATCAATTGTGATTTAACTACAAAGGAAAATAATAAAACTTTTGGGATATTGAGAAATTTTATGCTAGACAATATTTCATCGTATGTCAGGTAAAGAATAGTTAATATTTCTAAAATGTTTTTAAAAGATCAAATCAGATAAGGTTAAGAAAATATTGGTCTAATCAAAAATTTTAAATAAAAAAAAATGCTTAAATTTTTTGCACTATAGTTCATTTTTCATTATATAACTTCTAAATTAAAATTAAACTAGATAATTTTTCAAACTCTTTAACGAGTTTAACAAATCAAAATGTTTTACATATAATATATAAAAAAGTTTTCTATAACCAGAATATGAGTAGCAATCAATATCTAGCATATTAATAATAAATTATAGAATATCTTACAGACAAATAATATTATTTTACAAGTAATATAGTAAATATTATTGTAGATTATTTTTGGTACAATAAGGAGCTGCGAGCATAATTTACATTTATTTATTATGTTTACATCATGTTTAGTATTGTATAAAATTTTCTTAGCCTCTGATATTACTAAGCATAAAAAATTTAATGCTTATATTTTGATGACTTTCAATTATTGAGAAACTACCTAATGATAGTAATACAATGTAAAATTAAAAAAAATCATATGGCGTGCAAAAAATAAGCAACTATGTAAATATTAAATAAATACCCATTAAATTTTAGGAAAGAAGATGTGGTGAACAATACAAGGAACAAACAATTTGGTACAAAAGTCATGCGTATTCAAATGCCATTGAAGAAAAGTAAAGTAAACATGAGCATCCGTAAAATGCATTTGGTCGACACTAGCAGATATAAATTACAATAAAAAGAAAGAAAGAGACGCAATTAAAGATATTCATTTCAAATATTATTTTCATTAACTATGGTCAGAAGAAAACCCTTGGAAGGCTACACACGTGGAAGAATGACCGAAATCTGGAAATGGGACATAGTGTGACCAGAGAAGAATTCGGAATCAAGAAAAATTTCGCGTAGTGGTCTTGAAATGAATTTGAAACCATGTGCTGGACACACAAACTGGACATTAAGTAACACAATGGAGACTTGTTCAATATATTTATCAGAGTTATTTAATCTCAAAAGAGATTCTCAACTCTAGCGGATTTGGATGGAGCTTGGTAAGTGGTCTTATCGCAGAAACCACATGAAAAATGACACTTAAAGTGGTTCTGGAAATATCGTCTGAGAAGTCATTATTCAAAACGGGTGGACTGAGATCCACATTTTGGACAGAGGCTCAATAATTGAAAAAAGCTATCATAAGAAGGTTATCTTTGTATTTTTTCCTACCCTTCTTTTCTAAGGTGCCTTTGGAGCAAACTTTCTTTTTTTGAATCACAAAGGATGGTCTCTCCTTAGTCCTGAAGTTCAGTTGCTACTGGAAATGGAATATATCACTCTAATGTATTGGTGAGTGTACTCCAATGATTTGAAACACATAGAATATGTGTGTGATGCTTTGAGAAGACGTGTTGTGGCATGATTACATCTACCAAGGAGCAACCAACAACAGAAACATGCTGATTGAGAATTAAGAATTTTGTAGGACAATTTGATTTTGGGTTTGGAGAGATTATTAGAAACAGTCATTGCAGTATAGAGAAGCATATCCTGTTCCAAAGAACATTTGTGGTTCTTTTTCTTGAACAGACAATCGTGTAATGACACTTTGAGTCCAATTAAATCTTTTTCTAGTTTAATCCACACTGTAAGTACATATTTGAACAATTATGGTTTAGTCACAGTTTACATACAAAATGTTGTCTTTTTTCAGAATTTTCTCCCTGATGACGTTTCATGAAATTATGGCAAAAATA
This sequence comes from Latrodectus geometricus, assembly GCA_026290005.1. Classification (NCBI taxonomy): domain Eukaryota; kingdom Metazoa; phylum Arthropoda; class Arachnida; order Araneae; family Theridiidae; genus Latrodectus; species Latrodectus geometricus. Next base: position 97,033 of record JAPDSC010035631.1, read on the forward strand.
CCTATTTCTGAAATGTTGCACACCATTATATTTAAAAGTATATAATCCTTTAAAATATTTCAAAATTAGTACCTTACTATTTAAAATATTTGGAATATTTTCTTTAAATTTTTTAAAATTCAGTACTTTTAGAGCAGGCTTTCTTAAAAATGATGAATTATATTTTCCTATTGTCATTTACTCATTTTAGTTTTAAAATAATTTCTAATTTTTCTTCCAAACTTTCTTTAGAAAATAATTATTACTACTTATGCTTTCATATTTGATATAATATATTGAAGTAGATTAAATTTTACTACAAATCAAGCTATTGAATTACACACTACAATTTGATTTCATGAATAATTCATTGTGATGTACTTGTTTCGATCAGTAAATACAAGAATTAGATAAATTTTATTTATTAATCTCGTTGTGGTTCAAACGTGAACTAGTTCTGTTAATAAAGTTATCAATTTATTTTATGCAATAAAAAATTGCAATATATGATAGAAGTATTTTAAAAATATTCTTAAATGTTAACGTAAAAGGGCTATAAGATAAACGAAAATTAAAAACAATTTTTAAAATTCATAATATAAGAAATTTTTACTTAACATATATAATAAACAATATTAATCCATTAAATGTTTTCCAAATTAATGAGTTTTGAGTTTTGATCCATAGTAAATTTTTTTATACCATTATTGTTCTCTTACGTTAATGCGATGTTTTTGAAAATGACATTTTACTACAGTAAATTCTATTGTGAAGGAAAATGTTTGGGGTGTTAAAGTTCCCTTTACAGATACCGTTTATGTTTTCCATTTATCATTCACAATGAATTTGCATATTAGGTTATTTTTCATTCTCACAATTTCAGCAATTATTTTTGTATTGCAGAAATTGTTTTCAGAATTATTTTTGTATTTTAAAATGTTGATTACTTCAATTTTTCTTCTGCTATATATTTCCTTTTCATTAAAAATAAATTTTGAAATACATGAATTTGTTTATATAATTAAAGAAATTCGATTTTAAAATTGATTCAATAATATTATTTAAATTAAAAGTACTTTACTACTTACTTTTACTCAAAATTTAGTTTAATCGTCTATTAATTATCTCTTTAAAATCCTGTAAATTCTTTCGTAAGAAGTATGTTACACAATTTATTATATAAACCTGCATAATACCACCCCCACAATTAAAAAATTGAATTTTCAATTTAATTATTTTATAAACAAGAACTCAGAACTCTAATAAAAAAAGTTCTTTATGGCTAGGAAAATTGGTTTAATCTTTTAAGATCATGTTTTGATTGGATTGAGAATGTTTATTGGTTTTCTATACTTAAATACAAATTTTATTACGTTCAAAAACATGCATAAAATATTTAAAGTATTTTCGATATATGTTACTGAATAAAATAAAGTTGGTACATTAGTTGTATATAAAATATTTTGTATATGTGAATTAATAATGCGATAAAATATTCTGTAATATATTTTAAAACTGTAGTAATATAAATTATCTCTTAATTTTTGTAAAAATCATGGCACATTTTATCATTTAATGGATTTTACAATTTTCTTAAAAATACATTGATTTCGTTTCTATTGTTGCTTTTATTTCCAAAGCTTTTAGGTATCATATATCAAGTTTCGTTTTTAGGTTCAGTACTCATGAGAACGCTATTGTTTTATTCCATTAAATTTTAGAATAGAGGCTTAGAGATTTTTTTTTAATCTATTCTCTAAACTTACAATGTATATAAAAATTATTCAAATTCATTCAAGCATTTAAAATTACACAATGTATTTCAATTTTATTCCTGTATAATTCCTGTTTACTTTTATTTAATTCATTTAAATATTTATTGTATTAAAAAAACGTACATACATGAAGATCTATATTAAAACAAATCTTTATTCATAGGAGAGGAAATATAAACATGTGAAGGTAAAATGATATAGAACTCTTATTGTAAAGTATAGAGGGCGCTTCTTAGAAAAAAATTATTCTTTTGTTTTTCAGAAGAGTCGAAGATTCTAGGGAGAGTATAAAAAAGAATGGCTGAAGATGTGCAAAATGGTTGTAATGCTTATACGTGCTTTTATTGTTACATAAAAGTTATTTATCGTTCCTATGTTCAATGAAATTAATGTATAAAAGTCAAAATCAAAATGAATGATATAAAAGGAAGAACTCATGTCATCATTTATCTTGGTTAAATTAAAATGAATTTTATTCGATACGATATTAAATTATTAAACTCTTGTAGTTATGAAATGTTCTTCTTATTATGTAATAACACAATGTAACTTGGAAAGTCAATTATTTATAATTTAATTAAATATTAATAGAATCTAAAAACTTAATTTGTTTAAAAGCTTAATGATTTGCAAAATCATTACAGATAATAAGAAAAAGTTTTATTTTTGTAATTAATAAAATTTATAAAATTATAATTAAGAATTATGCTAAATTAAATAATTTAATTATGGTATAATTCAGAAATTTATATCATGGCTAAACGATAAACATCCCCCCAAAAAAGAAATGACTATACGTATCATCATATTTAAGTTATTTAAAGTAATATTAAATCACAATGCTGTTTATTTAAATATTTTATTATAAAATATGAATACAAGGTTTAATTTGTTATGCAAATTTCCTATATGTTTCCACTTAAATATAAAATGGGATTTTATTACAGGATCATATGAACTTTGATTAGTTAATGTAATTACTTTTAAGCTTACAGTAGTGTAAATTTATTATTTCTTAAAAAAATTATTGGGAGTTGTGATTGCTTTAAATTTTTTAAGAATAAATATTTTCACATTAAATATTTTTCAGATGGAATTTCATGAGCAAATTTGTGAATAATTATAGGGTTTTCGAATAAAAATAATATAATTTTGTTAGTGATAATTTCATTTTATGCACACTATTGTGTCATCAATGTCATATAATAGATGTTATTTAAAGCCTTTATTTCAATGATATGAACACAAAGTCGAAAATTGCATTTAGTCATGCGATACATTTAGATTAGATTCATCATTTAGAAGCTCACAGAGAATAACAATTACTAGTACATCTGTTAAAGTCTATGCGCCACGACAGGAAGACATGGCACTTATCGCGGCAGAGGAATATGTGGATTGAGTGGATGTATCTATTTATCCATCGAACGGAAAGGGATCGTAAGCGATGTTCAAATTAGCTTCCGCAATCGCTCCCGGAAACAGTTTCAGGATTTTCACATAATTGTGAACGGTGGATCACGTGATACAAGGCATTTGGATATGATTTCGCCTCTCATTGGCTAACGGAATGGATTTAATTCTCTGTCTGGACGTGAATGGCGGTGCTACGATGTGATCAAATATATTTGTGACGAATATAATGTTTGCGTTCTTGATGAAGTTTGAATTTAATTTGCGTTACGATTTATTTAATAAGACTGTAAAAGAGTTCAGAATAATTAAACAATTATAAATGGACTTACTGAAGTAACATTATAAAATGAAATGGAGTACAAGCAATCGTAAATGCAATGGAAATAACGATTTTTTTTATTTTAAAATGTAAAATAAAATAAATATGATCACTCTAACTGTTGAGAATTCTAATTATTTTCAGAAAAGATAAACCAGTGAATTTTACATTAATATGAAATTGCAATTAAAAATCATAAGATTTCGTAATTAACACACACTAAGTTATTAGGAAAATTAAAGATGGTTTATGTTAGGTGTTTTGTTACCATGCACGAGATATGATTATATTAAGGTTCTTATTTTAATTGTTTTCCGTCTTCTATACGAATCTTTTTTTTAATTAATTTTAAAAAGACTTATAAAAATGACTTTTAAGAAACATTTTTAACAGTCTAACAATTAATATATTCCTTTTTCATTTACGCTATTGATTGCAACAACAAAATTATTGATGCAAAATTTAAAATGGGAAATGCACATAAATGCACAAATTACTAGAAATTTAAGTTATTTCATTAATTTTTATCTAACACAGATATTGTTTATTACCCAACCTAAACTATTTGAACACAATGCACAAGCAATACTTCTCATTTTATTATTTAACTCAAATATAGTGGATTTAAAACTCTGACTAATCTCTGAGCTTTTGGTGAAAAAATTCCTCATTCTAAATTACTATAAAGTTAGAACACTTAAAGCTTATAAAATGAGGGATATTGTGTTTGTATGTCAGTACTTTCAATACCTGTCTTTCTATATATTTTGGCATATTCTGTTTACTCGATCTAGTTTTTTCAGAAAACAAAGAAAGATAAATAAAGTAATATCTGCAATTTTTTAAAATTTATTTAAAATCAGGAGGGAAAATTTTCTTTGATATTTTTCAGGTGACATTTCATCATTTTCCCAAAAATTCTGACCAGAAATTTTCTTCCCTTTTTGGGGTAAATCTTAAGAGACTTTAAAAACTATTCCTTGCATCCTTGCACTTTTGAATTTACAATTATGATTTTTTTAACTTACTGGAGTCATTTCCATCTATTTTATAACTTTTACTATTTCAAGGAATTGGGAAATATTTACATAAGTAAAATTTATTGGTCAATAATCAATTTTTCCTTCATTTTATAAACGTAGAGAGCGAAAATTGAATATCAGTTTTCTTATACATAATAAAAGTGTAATGTCAACAAAGTTCAACTCTATAAATTTCTTGTAAATCATTCATGAAATCTTTATTTGTTACTTTCATTTATTTAAAAATTAAAGTTACTTGAAATTTTTAGGATAGTAACTTGAATATTTATGACTCTACTTATAAGTTTATCAATATTGGGTGCTTAGAACTATTAATTATATAATTTATTTATTATTTACAATCCAAACAAGATTAAAAGACTAATTTTCAATCAAAAGACATAATCTGAAAGGATCCCTGAATTAGGGTATATAAATCCGAATAAATTTAAGTGAAAGTATTAGTTAAGTGGCTCTTTTAAAAAATAAGAAGTGTTTTTTAGCATCATACGAAACATTTTATATATCTATATTAAATGTTAACTTGATTGAATTACTTTTCATAAATTCATCTAATTATCTATAATAAAAGAAATCATTGTTACTTTTTTGAATTGCCGTAAGAAATGTGAAGAATGGTAAAAAAGAGCATGTATTATTTTATATTACATCTTGAGTTTTTTGGAAAGTTATGAGGAATTCAATTTCTCCTCTGATCTTGTATTTATGTAGGTTACCATTATATATAATACTTTTAAGGCTATTTTTATAAAAAACTTTCAATAAAAATTGGTAAAATGATTAAATGAATAATTATTATATGAACCATGTGTACAAAAATTGAATGTTTGATTGCCATCTTAGATGTGAATTTTTAATGTTATTCAAGATCAAATTTGGATGGAAATTATCCTTTGCGTATAAATTCTGACTGTTACGTGAGAAACTAAATTTTGATAAAAACAGCACAATAAATTTTATTCATAAAATTATAAATATTTTTTTATCGTGAATAATGTAAATTTCTCTAAATATATAAAATAACGAATAAATTTTAAAAGAAAAGAGAATCCCGAATAACTTTATTGCTTAAATTGCATTTTGAATATCCATTTTACATGCGTCAAAATAATTTTCTCAACTACTTCAGACTGAATAGAGAAATAGAATTTGTTCAATTTGAGACGCTGAATTGAAAAATCAGCACAATCACTTATTTTTCTCAATGAAATAAAACACTTTTCCAAAAAATCTATATCAAACTTTATTAGGCGCTTCGACTACTATTTTGAATTTTATAAATCCAATATAAATCAAATATTGAATCTTTTTATTTAATTTTTCATGTTTTATGTAAAAGTAAAAATCTGAGCAAGAAACTATGACTTTGTGCTGTGTTATTTCAACAAATCTGAATTACTTAGCATTGAAGGAATTATTGAATTAGTTTCAGCATTTCTATAAAAACGCACATAAAAGGGTATATTTGCAATAGCATTGAAATTTGAAAATTTAAATACTTTGAGATGCTTGTAAAAATATTACTTAAAAGTTTATTTTGGCTTAGAGAAAAGAATCAATGAATTACACTACTGGCCATTAAAATTGCTACACCAAGAAGGCAACATGCTACAGACGGGAAATTTATACGAAAGGAAGAAGGTGCAGTGATATGCAAATGATTAGCTTTTAAGCGCATTCAGACAAAGCAGGCGCCAGTAGCGACACCTACATTGTGTTTAAATGAGGAAATTGTTCAGCCAGTTCCTCATACACAAATTGCATTTGAAAGTTGTTGCCTGGTGAAAAGTTGTTGTGATGCCTCGTGTAAGAAGGAGAAATGCGTACCAGCACGTTTCTGACTTTTATAAAGGTCGAATTGTAGCGTACTGGGATTGTGGTTTATCTTATCGCAGCATTGCTGCTCGCGTCGGTCGAAATCCAATGACTGTTAGCAGAATATGGAATTGATGGGTTCAGGACGGTAATACGGAACGCCATGCGGAATCTCAACAGCCACCTATTATTAGCAGCCAAGAAGACAGGCATATTATCCGCATGGCCGTAATGGATCGTGCAACCACGTCACGAGCCGCGAGTCAAGAAACGGGGTCGTTTAGAAGACATCAAGTGTCTGCACGAACAGTTCGACGACGTTTACAGCAGCATGGACTCTCATCTCGGAGACAATGGCTGCGGCTTCCCTTGACGCTGCGTCATAGACAAGAGCGCCTTCAAAGGTGTGATCAACGACGAACCTGGGCGCACGAATGGCGAGACGTCATCTTTTCAGAAGAATCCTGGTTTGGTTTCTCAGGATCTATCCAGCCAAATTTTTTGAAAATTTAATCACTTTTTATTTCTAGTATAATATATTTGACCAATAAATATCATTTTGTTACCTGCATTTCTTCCTGGTGTAGCAATTTCAATGGCCAGTAATGTATTATTTGCTACATTAGTAATACTGAAAATTTTTAAATTTATTTAACATTTAAGTTTAAAAATAAATTATTGTAAACTGTATAAACTACATATACTCTTATAAATAAAATATAATGCAAAAATTGGTCTATTCTAATAAATTTTCATGGAAATTTAACAAATCAAGCAACTTGGACTAAGCAAGTTTGTTTTTGATACCGCATACAACAATTAGCTATTGTTAATCTTTAAATTTCCATTGATTATCTGTTTCTGAGAGAACTTTTCTTATAGATTCCGCTCTATTTAACATATTAGGAAAGTAGTAATTCTAAAATTTACAATCATCCACCTTAACAGATATTGCTGTTGTTTCACGAACATTCTTTCTTGTAACTAGTCCTGAGTTGAGCTTTACCAGTTGATGGAATCCAGCTGCTTCTATTAATTGATAGAGTTCAACTCAATATTCGTAACTTAGAGGCAGGGATCAAGCAGAAATTCCCCCCAAATACTTGACTTACTACCTTCAAAAGTATTTGGGTATTACTTAAAGGTCATTTTGACCCTGGCTTATTTAGCATGCCGTAATCTTCTATAGTGAACAAGACTAATCATAGGTTAATCCGGGATTTCAACTCAATACCTTCCGAGAATAAGAACGACGCCCTAACCAAGCAGACCACCGCTATCTTCCCAAATAGATGTGGAAGACAAAAACATAATATGCATCTCGTTTTTAGGGGTCATTACTAACCCCGGTGATCTCCTTATTTCAATCTTGAAATTATGTAGAGATCAGAGCTTAAAGTAAAATTTTTTTAAACAAAAGAAATAGTTTCCTTTTTTATTTCTTCAAATAAAGTACTGCAATTTCTTGTTCGATATTAACATATATTAATGTATTGATCGATCCATCATAATAATAAAAATGGAATCATTAATCACATTGTAAAGAGATATTTTTGTATTGAAAAATTGATCGAAGTAAGAGAAATAATAAAAAATTAATTAAAAAGAAATGTGCAGACTCATGTTTAATGTATATAAGGTATTTAATGAACTCAAATCACAAAAAAGTTTATTAGGATTCAAAATATACTTCTGATTTATTCTCATTATAGATTTGAATCATTCTTTATAGTATACGGACATGTAAATTATTACACGAAGTAATCACATGAAACATTGGAAGAGAAAATAAATTCATATCAGTAAGTACTCTAGTTTTCCATTTAGCTTTAATATTTAGTAAAGTTTGTCTAATATTATAAAATAAATATTCTAATTTTTCATTTATATGAGTAATAATTAATTATTAAAACTGTTTTTTTTAAAATATTTTATTAGTTCCTTATATTTGAAAAAAAAGAATCCTTTTTTAATAACTGAAATATTCCGGGAAACGTTTCTATAAAATATTCTTTTAAAATAATATTAAAATTTACGATATTTTACACCTTTTGATTTTTTTCATTTATTTTTCACCAGGTAATGGATTATAGTATGTCTTTATTGCTTTGCAGTAAGTTTCCTTACTCTAATTTAGATCAATATTTTGAATGTGATGTACAAATTTACCGGGTGGTCTGAAAGAAACTTCCCCTACATATGAGTCCCTAGTAGCTGAATAATTCAACCACTCAAAAGGAAAGTCTAGATATAGTTATTTGAAAGTATGGTATCCAGATTGCGATGATTTAAAACAATAAACTTCTCCCAATTATGGTTACAGTGACAAAATTTCGAAATTTTCGAATGACAACACCCATTCGAAATCCATTTTTTTCGAAAGAAAAATGAGAGCGTAGAAAAACCTTAAATGGTGTAGGACCGAAACACATATGATGTAAGCATTTGCAAAGAAGAGCGTCATAAATAATCAATTACAATTAAAGGGAAAATGTATTGAGGCACTTTGCTTAATTCACTGGGACAGCTAGAAACACCGATCACAGAATATTTTTGCAATGCACTGCTTGTGATATAAACAGTATTGGAAAATTGTTTCTTTATGTTCGTTATAATCCATCTCGTTTCGTGAGAAGAAGGTAACATTTTCAGGGAAACAATGAGTTGAATTAATAAAAATGTTGAGTGGAAACAATGCAGTCGTAGCAGTCAGGACGAGTTTATCCTCAAAACCATAAGCTAAAACAAAGCCCATAACAAGTGAACGTAATTTGGTAAAGAAATTTGAAGAAGCTGGATGCACATATCATAGACCGTGATCTAGACGATCCTGTGTTCCTGTTGTTGTGGAAGTGCATTACATGATTGCTATCAATTAATTGTATACAGCAAGAAGTGTTTCCGCAATTTGGGTGCATCGAAAACCACAGTTCTTTGAGTTTTGTGCTCTGTTTTGAGAATGTTTCCTGAATGGCACCTGAAGACAACTAATAGCTTGTCGACATTGTGAGTCTTTTCCTCATCAGATATTATGAAGGTAGTAGGTGGCCACTGCGCATATTAAGGACGTATGACGTACATTTCACCCTGACAAGGAACGAAAATGTGGTATGCAAATGTGTTCTGTCACAGGTGCTTGGTATAAAGCAATTTTAGAAAATTACGTAATTCCAGAATTGCAGCAGCGACATGTCATTATTGACATTGAATGGAAGCAAGATGGCGCGCCTCCACCCATTGCTAAAAATAATTGATAAGCACTTTGGAGATACAGTAATTGCGCATACTTTTGTAATTTCGTGGCCTCCTCGTTCAGCCGATCCCACTCCGATGGATTTCAGGTATTGATTTTATCTGAAATCTAAGATGTACACTTCAAATATCCGGAATTTGTCAGACTTAAAGATTCCTTAAAACGAAAAGTTCTACAAATCCCTCCTGCCAATTTTACGTATGTCATTGTTATCAACAATCTCCCGCATGCAAACGCATTATCATCTAAGAAGTTGGCCACGTTGAAAACTCGTGATTAGAAAAAAATATTTTCACTCTCTTTTGTTATCACTGGTTCTTTACGATGCTTTTTCTTGCAAATATTTTACGCCGTCAATTTGCGCCATATGTGTCTCGTTCCAACACTTTTTAAAGTTTTTTCATGCTTTTATCAAATTTTAAGCACGGAACAAGTGGGTGTTGGCAATCAAAAATTTCGAAATTTTGTTACTGTAACCTTAACTTTGTCAAGTTTCTTGTTTTAAATCATCATAATCTGGACCCCACACATTCAAATAACTATATCTAAGCTTTCATTTCGTTTGGTTGTACGATTCAGCCACCAGGGACTCATGTATAGGGGAGGTTTCATATGGAGACCACCCTGTATATATATAGAGAGAGAGAGAAAGAGAGAGGACAACAATTTATTAAAGGGACAACAATTTATTAAAGGAACAACAATTTATTAAAGGAACAACAATTTAATACCACTATTGCGTAGAACAGTTTCATCAGAAGTAATTGCCATCTCTAAAAGAATCTTTTATATTTCTTTTAAATAACTTCTAGATCTTCAAACTTTGTTGTTATCTCTAATTAAAGTCTAACAAGAAATGTAGATTAGTAAAATTCTGATTGTTTTTTTTATAGCAAAAAAACTTTAATTTTAACTTGCTTTGTTAGGGTGATTTAATAAATGCTACAAATTTCATTTCAATGACAATCTAAATGGCTTCATTTAGGACGCTTGATATTTTGGTGAATGTTGTCTTTTTAATGTTCTAAGCAATTTCTACAATTTAAAAAAAATTTCAAATAAAAGTTTTATAACTCATAGTAAGCATTAAGGTATGATTCTTTTATCATCACAAACTATGCTGTTTTTATTTCTTAACGGGAAAAGTCAGTTTCTGCATTGTTTGATTTATATAAACTTAAAAATAAAAATTCTTTCGATATACTTTGCTTTGCAGGAAGTTTCTTATGCTTAGCTTGGCAGAAACTAAAAGAAAAGAAACTCATGATTGTAAAAAAAGTCACATGAAATGAACGTCCAACACGAAAATATAATCAAAGGAAAAAATGTCATATATAAATAAAAATGTTAAAGGTCAAAGAAAGAAAAAATTGGAAAAAAACAAGCCTAAATGTTACCAATTCACTTCAAAGCAGATTTATATATTTGAAAAATATTGATTTTATTTGCGTTTATGTTTAATATATTTGATAAAAAGAGAATTTTTTTGATTACAAATTGTTAAAATACATTTCTCTTCCTCATAAATTTAACACAAAGTTTCTTTTTTAGTGAAGCAATGCTTAAAATTTTTTTACTATAAGTACTATTTATTTTATTACTAAAAGAAGTGTACAATTGAACATTGATTGTTTAATATATTTCAGATATCTGTTCCCTCTGGAATGTATATGAGTCCTTGCAATAGTAATTTCATTTTCTTTTAGTAAAAATAATATTTATTTTAAAATGTTATAATTGCAGCCTTCATTTATCGTCAACAAAACAGATACCTACCAGGCTATATTTTTAAATCTATTTATGTAACTGGCATAGGCACCTGAAGGTACATTTTTTTCTCATAGATAAGAATTTCAATTTTGTAAGAAAGTTATTTCCTATAATTTAAAATTTCGAAGTTTCAACCAATAGTGCTATTTTTAGTTAGTTCATATTGTCTGCTTATAAAATTTGTAATGTTGTTGACAGTTATTTAAAATTCATATATTTACAGAAAATATATTCATAAACTGTGTTTTTGAATACATAAAATTATTTATTTGAATGAATGCTGTAAATATTCAATTATTTGAATTTTCAAAATAAATGAAAAGAAGGTATAACTGTTTTCCTTCTTAGTAAATCAGAACAGTTATGTTTGTTGTTTATGAGGACACTTGGCAACGCCAAACTCGCCCATCAGAGAGATTAGGCGAATGAAGTCAGAGAGGGAGCGTCTTCCGTTTTTGAGTAGAGCACCTTCATACGAAGCTGGAAATACGACTTTTGGCTCATAGATGGCAGCACCATCTGAATCTTGCAATTTAGAGACTGAAACCAGTGAAGACCCAAAGCCTGGCTCCCAGAGGTATTAATTTGTAATAGGAGCTTGGAGGACATTGCACCCCGACAGATTTAACGAGCCCCAGTCGCTATTAGTGAGCATGACGGATCATCGGCTAAGCCGGGATACGAACTCACCACCTTTTGTTAACGAGAACGACGCCCTAACCAACCAGGCCACCGCGGCCTTAGAACAGTTATGTGATTTATGAATATGGATGCGAAGTTAATAATTTACTTATATTTTTTTAAGATTTTATAATGTTAATGAAACAGTTAGAAGTTGTAAGATTATATTAAAGGAAATCGTATAAATTTCGTTTCATAAAGTTCACCAACAAAAAATCAAGTATATCTGAAATGAAAGATATGCAGATAATTCATTGCTTAAGGCTGTAATTAATTGATGTGACTCATATAAACTTGAAACTTTGGACACGGAAATAATAGAATATTTAATAGTAATTTAATATTAGGGAATAATATTTGTAAAAGAATGCAAATAAGTAAAATAAAATAAGAAAAAATACATCAACTTGACGATTGATTTTATTTAAAATAATGTAATAAATATAAATATAATATTATTAACAAGCAAATTCTAAATTGATCAATATTTGCTTACAAGTTTTGCATTAAATTCTTTAGTTTTTAGACTATTTTAATAAAATTATGTAAAAGGTTATGTTAAAGAAATTGTTCAATAGAGATAAGGTAAATATCAATAATGAATTATGTTTAATAGAAAAAAATAATTTTAATGTTTAGGATAATATAAAGATTGAACAGGGGAGCAATATCTCTTAAGTAATTGAAAATCATTATCAGTCACGAAACATTCCGAATCTTGTGTAAAAAGGACATTTAATTTTAAGTGTTACGAGAGAATTATTATGATTGATTCTAAAAATTGTGTTTTTAATAAAAATACTTCAGTAATACAAAGCTTAAATTATGCTGCATTATATTTATATAAAGAGAAACTAATTTAAGAAACCTATAAACTTTAAAAATATATTCCAATAAATCTTGTGCTATGTTACTCTTTCCTTGTTTACATGTTTACGTAAGAATTTTCAGAATTCCGGAAAGTCTTTTTAATTACATGCATCGAAATTTTAAATTAAAACTGCTAAGTTCAATATGCTGATGCAGTTCTCGAGAAACAGAACACCGGGTGAAGAAATAACTTTTCTTAATGATACGAGGATTTGGATTTTAAAAATAAACAGAAAATATTTCATTAAAATGTACATCGAGGAAAAAACTAGTCACTTCCTCAGAATTTTTTAGCAACACAAAGAAATCTGATCCTTACAAGAGAATTATTTAAACTTTATGTGAAAATAAGCACAGTTTGGAATGTTAGAAACGCTTTTGGAAATGATGATTTTTAAGAAAAAAGTCTTCGCACACACTTAGAGAATTACTCCAGTTCTTGAACAGACATTTCCTATTCAACTAGAAATTTAAAAAGGAATCTTTTTGAAAAAATACCTTATTTCGAATGAGGTTCATTCTATAAATGCTCTAACGTAAAATTTCAAAATTATTGGAAATGAACTTAAAAATAATTCGTTAATAGAATTATAATCGATGCTAAATTTCCAAAATACTACCTAAGAATAAAAATTGCTGTTAAATTAACTAATAAAACTAAAAAATATATAATAAGCAAAGTTTTTTCTAATGCATTGGTCATAGTTTCAAACACTTTAAGTTGTGTTCCAGTTTGATTTCATTTTCTATAAATTCTGAATTAGAAAAATTCATGACATCATCAAAAGGTTTTTTTAACTATTGAGGACCCTTCCACTAAGTTAGAGAAACAAGTTTCTTAGTATTGCATTCTTTTGAAGGAATATCACCGCACCTTTTGAAGCCGATTGAATTTTAAAGAAATTTCCTTACGATTAGACATTTTTTTTGATAATTATAAGGAAACTCAAGATTAGTAAAATTAATTTTCTAACAATAGATGGTACTTATGTATTAATTCACCGCAGCTAATTTCATGAAAAAATTTAAATATAAGTAGTGCTTAATCTATATATAGAAGTTTCTTTTACTAATTATAAAATGTTTACTTAAAACTATAGAAATTTTCTGATTATAAGGTAATTTCTTTGAATTTCAATCGACTTAAAAAAATGTGGTGGCGTTAATACGTAAGTACCCAATAGATTAAGTGCTAATTCTATTTAAGTTTTGGCAGGAAATTAGCTGCGGTGGCGGCGCTAATACGTAAGTACCTGATCTTTCTTGTTTAAACTTATTTGGAGAAAAGTTTTCCAAATGCCTGTTGTTTCCTCGAAAACGTATCAAGATATCATGTGTAAGTTCAATGAAGTTCGTCCCCCTCTTTAAGAACTAATTCAAAGAAAGCTGATCCATCATCTTTTTTGATGTTTCAAAGATATATCAAAATGGAGTAGTGCTTACTGATATTAATACACGATGATGAGGTCAATAGTTTAAGAAATTTTGAACCTCATCTTGTGGAATTTTTATGTGGTATCTTCTTGAAGACAATCGGGAAACATATTATCGTATTCCCGATACGTACTCATACGCTTTGACGTTATAGAATCTAATTGTTTGTTTTTTTTTGCCAAATTTAAATTGTTAAGCATTGGTGACTTACTATTCGCTCAAGGTAAATAAAATTCATATCACTAATCATTCTTTGAAGTCAGTCAAAGCAGTCTCCAGGGATTGTTCTTTGATTTGTTAACCAATTTTATAATGTGACTTCTTCTCGATGGGTTCTTTGATGCCAATTAAATCTAAATGACAAAAAATAGTTATACCAGATTATTGACAAACATTGATGAAATTGTCACTGTGAAGTTTTCATGTACAGTATCGTCTTTCGGAAACTTACCCTTCATTGTCAATCGAAACTGAGTGTCACCTACCACCAAACCTGATGAAAACATTTTTTTTCACTTTTTGAAATTCCGCCAAAAATGTTTGCTGCAATTAGCTGTAGAATGGATCCACAAGGTGAGCTTATATCAGTTAATACAGCTCCCACATTTTTTTAACTCATCCAGCCATTGCCCGTTCATTATTTGTTGAACGTTGTCACAAATAGCGGCTTGATCCAATAGTTCAAATTGCAAGAAAATTTCCATTTAAATTCTTAAGCCTTATTCTATAGCAGTTATAACTCTATTCTTGAGTAGAAGGTGAAACTATACTTTAGGATACCCTTTGCCGAACTTGGCGATTTTTTTGGCGCATTCCTGTTCGCACCGATTACAGTGCTAACAGGTATGGTTGAACATTTAAGAATAACCCAACGTCGGTTGGATTTTCAAAATTCTAAAAACGATAAACCAATCAGAAATTCGATCTGATCTAAGCCAATTAGAACACGATTCGGTTTTGCCCAGTTTGGCGATCAATCACGATCACAACTTGGCGAGAATCAAAGGGGTATCCTAGAGTATAGTCTAACCGAGTAGAAAACCTCCGAACAGCTAATATTTAATTGTTTCTTGGTGACAAACTGAATATTTGATAAATTCTGCAACATTCTCTCTTCAAAACATATTTATGACTTTTGCGAGCGAGTATCACAAAGCATTCGAACTATCTTGTCGTTATCACCAAAATTAAGCCTTGTCTTAAAAGAAAAACGTTTAGTTTAGAAATCAATTTAGATAAATTTACTAGAATTTCTTGGGTATTTTCTTCTTTTAACTGTCTTGATTTATTTACATTACTAAGTTGGTCTCACGACAAAGAAACATGTTTTATATTACAAATTACGCATTTAACAAAAGTTCTTTATTTTCTAATCATCGGTGATTTCTGATTAAGTGATTGGTTGACAAACAAGCAAAACAACTACTTTTTCCCTTAAAACCTCTTTTTCTTGTTCTCCAAACTCATTTTCCACGTGGAAAAATAGTCTGCTCTTTCATGAGTTTTACCACAGAATATGCATGACTTTTTAGTTTCTTGGGTACGTGATTTATTAAAAAGGGCAGAAGTTGTTGATAATTTATTTTTGTATCTCCCAAGGTTCAAACTTATTTCTAAAACGACTGTCATTTTTTCATATTTTCAGTCCAAAACCTTGCATCACCTTCTTCACAACATATTATTTCCTCCAATTCTAATAATGACTTTAAAAAATTCAAAAGAAATATTAATTATTAAAATTAATTATTAATAAATTTTAAACTTTAATATCCTGGCACTTACGATTATGATTTATATCAGAACGTTTTTGGATATACCATGCTCTCAGTGTTTCCCTCTGCAAAAACGACTCATCTAGAGGCTATAGTAAAGCAGCATTAGTTTGGTTCCCTGTAGAGCCCACATCCTTGGCGCAAATAATTTTAGTTGGTGATAAATTTTGCCAGTCTGGATAATTCTACTTTGGTACATTAGATATGAAAAACATAACTATTGCTGGTATTCTTATTTCGCCATTTTGTTCTTTTTTGGCCCCTTTCTTCAGTTTTTCACCAAGGGCGTGGGCTTTCCTAGAATATAACAACAGCATTCTTATCTGTTGTTGCTCCAAGAATCATTAATGCCCGAATTTGTAATTCTAAGTCGCAGTTAAGTGCACAGAGTTTTGTCGAAGAATTTTGAGGAGCATTTTGTATCATTAATTTTAAAAGTTCATGGATATAAAAGTAATTAATAAATGATTTTGACCAAAACGAGATTTTAAAGATTCAACTACTTTGCTACAATTGACCGATTGGTAGAAAACAGTCTACTCCTTCTCAATCACATGATCCATAAAGAGTAGCTTGTATCAGATACTGAAACTTATTTTCAAGTTCTATGTCTAAATCATTATGCATATGTTCAAATTGGCTTTAAATGGTATCCAGACTTTTAAATATCCCGAAAAGTGGCGTAATTGTAATCTAGGTAAATTAAATTTCTCGTTCACACTGATTCCGCGATTTCCTCTTGCCTATTAGAAATGACTCCCACATTTATTTTTGCCATTTCCAATTCATGATGTCTTTGTTTTCCCATTTCATTTTCTTGACATTTTCTTTCTTCTTGACGTTTTTCATCTTGTAATTCTTTTTGGTGCTTTTCGTCAGTAGCGCCAACAAAATTGTTTGGATGAACTTTGAATATTTTTTTATAGTGTTTTCTATTTACAACAACTTCTTTCAAGTTAAAAATCTCTTCATTCAAAGGCAAAGCTTCATTAATTTCTTCTCACAAAATAATTAAGACCCTTTTTTTGGAAACCTTTAACGGCTGTATTCAACCAAAACGGATTAACTTGAGTGTAGCCTATCTCGGATATAACTCAACTCTAGCATGACTCGCCGATTCTTATTCCCGAAGTGGGGAAATTCCATTTTAAAACAACTTTAGAGTTAACCGAATACGACATGTAAGACGGCTTCTGATTGGCTAGCAATTTTGCACATCAATGTCAACAAACATATCGCTTAAGTCCGCCATTGTTTGCTGACTCGGAGCTAACACTTCGAAATCGTAGGGTTATTCTAGGGATAGGTGAGTTAATCACTGTTTTTGTCTTGGTGAATAACGTTTCATGACTTAACTCGCCCTTTACCCTGAAACCTCTTTTAACCCTGGTTGGTGAATAAGGCCGTAAGAGCTTTAAACATGGTGTTTATTAGAAACTGTTCTTTAAGCGCGGGCGCCACTAATGTAACTAATGGGAATATAAATGAAACACTAAGCGATATATTTCTGATACTTTTATTTTAATCACTCAAATAAGCTCCAAGCACTGCAGATGAAAGAGTTTAAAATAATGTTTACATTTAGCAACACAATTTCAATGAAAAAATAGCTTAAAAATTAATCTATTGCTCACGAAACCAAAAAAGAATTAAGTCTACAATAATAAAATAAAATTTTTTAGAAGTAGTAGATGTTGCCATGAAACAAAAATACAAAAGATAAACAGAAGAGTTTTAAATAATTTTACAATCTTAATAATAAATAAAATATTAACTGAAGCAGCATTTAATCTTTAACATCAATAAAGGTGCAGAAAGATAATTATTCATGCAAATCATGTTTTATGATATAATTTCAACTAACCGTATCTTCTTCCAGACTTAAGGACAATCAGCAACTTCAAAATGTTTAATTCTTATCAAATAAAAAAATTGACACTTTATTAAAAACTATTTATCGCACATAGAAAAATATAATCATAATTTTACTCTCGTAATTATACGTGATCTGTGGAAGAAAATGTATCAAATTAAATAATTATCAGTTAACTTCAATTGGCTAAAGTGCAGACTTATACAATTAGCTTTTATAGACAAGATAGAAGCAAATAAGAAAAAAAAATTGATAAGCTAAAATTACGCCATTAAATCAGTTTGGAATTTTAGAAAATACTCATCTTTTTGATCTGATGAGAAAAAATCCAAAATGACTATTACTGCGTGAAGAAAACTAGTTATCTTCAATAAGTTCAGCAAATATAGCGGCTGATAATGGTGCAGGATGCAAAAAATGCGAGACGTATTTTGTGACTTTTAAGTATCTTTGGCGGAAAGAATCTAATGTAAAATGTAATGTAAAAATTGTCATCTAGTCCATCTTATAGTCATTTTATCCATAAGCATTAATGCGTTTATGGAATCACATCATATTTCTTTTCAGATTTTTTTAAAGTTTGTAGAAAGTAATTTTATGATGACTATATTTTTAAATTATTGTAAAATATTGCCTTTTTTAAATTGATTAATTATAAAAAATTACGTATTATTTCCTAACTTTAAATATTTATTACATACAAAATCATATAGTTGAACAAAATATTTGATTTAAAACTGTAAAGTAAGAACATTTATGATTAGTTTTTACTATTATGTATAAATATGTTATAAAATTGTAACACACACACATATATGTATATTTATATTTTCTTTTACAAAAAACCCATCGTTTTTGATGGCTTTTTTAGATGAAGATTTGTTTTTTTAAAATTTGTGATTATGATATTCAGGAAAATCACATAATTTTGCATTTGCAAAATTATATATACATATTTTCGGAGATTATGAATATAACGTGCATACCTTATTGAACAGACTTTAGTTTTGAATTTAACATTTTTAGAAAAATTGTTAAGCATTTTAGAGAAATTGCTTTTAAGCTAACTGGCTATATAACTAATTTCTGATATTTTTTAAGAATTATTTCTTATTTACATTTTTTGCTATAGATAATTATCTTAATGATTTTATTAGCATTATTTGTATCGAAAATAATAAAAACAAATTCAAACCGAAATTTGAAGAGCTGTATTCTTCCAAAAAGAATTAAAATGTGCAATGTCTTGAGATATTTTTGTAAACATAATATTTTGGAATGTAAATAATTTTATTTTAGTTTCTTATTTTCTGAAATCATAAGAATTAAAAGTTAAAGAAAATTAAATAAAATTTGTAATTCATATATATTGTGTATCAAATACTGATAATTTTTATATAGTTCAAACTTCTATGTATTTAATTTATAACAAATGAAATATTTGTCATATCATTATAAATTATATAAATTAGGTTTATGGAATTAACAAAGAATAATCTTTGATCAAAAAAGAACATTTTAACAACTTGAATAAATTTATATCTTCAAAGAAATAAGTAATAATATTAAGTTAAATATAAAATAGACACTTAATAAAAAAATGAATTCTGAAATTATTTAATTTTTTTTATGAATAAGTAACCAATACAAGAATGTGCCAATTCATCCCTATCTGTTGTACTATTCCCAAAGGAAGTATGAAGATTTTATGTTTGTGGTTATAACAATAATAAGAAAATATTACCATTGTTCTGTATAGACAAATACCATTGTTCTATGACTACGATTCTTCTAGATTTTGCTGTTCATTATTGTAATTTTTATTTCTATACAATATATATATATATTGTCTTAACACTCACCAATTGGTCTAAATATTGGATAATTTTCTCATGAGGAATTCCAGGTTCAATGCCAAAGCAACAACAGTGTGCAACCGGAGACAGCTGTTTTGCTTATGCTTTCTATTTGTTTTAGAAACTTACTCAATTTCAAAACTTGTATATGGCCTAAAAACTATAAAAGAAGAAAATAATAAGCGATATATATATTGAAAAATTGTACCTCCGCTATAATGTAAATATAATCTGAATTTAATTCAAACAATGCGATATATATGCATTGGTTTATTGAAGAATTTTAGGAAATATAGAAATATCAGATAACGAAACCAAGTAAATTAACAAACATTCCTTAATTTGCATGAAAAAGACAATGCTGCATCCTAAGCATCGATGAGGAAATACACCAGCTGCATATGCAAAGTAATGCAGCTGGTATATTTTATCATCAATGAATATCTGCTATTTTTGAAAGCTTAGAATGCATAATGAAATTCGATGACTATAAATTATTTGATTTGAATTTGTAACGTGATATTTAAGAAATTTTAAAATAACTTCATACTGTTAAATTTGGAGCAGACCAAAATGAAGGTTACAGAATGTGTTGAATGTGGACACTTAAAGTTTATCAGAAGAATGAATCTTATTGAATATGAACGGCCTAATAAAGATTTGGTACTATTGTGATTTAAGTCTATTATTGTTACATATTTCTGCATGAGATTTGAGAATGTTACATATGACTGCATGAGATTGTTATACGTGACTACTATTTGTAAACATTAGTTATAAGCTTAAATTTTCCATTCCGTATCACCTCAAGTAACTTGAATCAGCTATTAATAAATATCATGTATAGCAAGAAACATAAAAGACTTTGCAAATAAGGATTGTAAGTACAAGCTCTATGATTGCCCAATTTTATTATGCATGGATAATCTTATGACTTCTAATCATTTACAAAAATAACAGGTATAATTAAGGCTTTACAGATTGATATTGGAATAAAAATAATTCAGACACTAAAATGTACAATACATTGAAAGAAGTGAATGAAATTGTCTTTACTGACGAGTCTAGCTTCTGTCTGCATGGCCACACGTGGTACGCATTGCCCAAGTGTTCTTTGTCAATCACCAGATGGAATTGCTTTCCTGGCTGACTTGTTCTCTGAATTTTTCACTGCTAAAATACATGTGGTTCATGGTTTCTCAAATATTGACCTAGATTATATCCTTAGCTGCCACACCAGATCCTTCGGCAACGTGTGAAAGTTGATTGGTCTACTATACCCCAAGAATACATTCAAAGTCTCTTTATATCAATTCCGAGGAGTGTGACTCCAACAATGGCGGCTACTCTGGCTGCAGATTTTGGCAGGAACCACACTTCACAGAAGTCGATAAATTTAATCATTTGATACTGGTCAACATATTATCAACAAAATAAATTGTTTTGTTATATATATATATATATATATATATATATATATATATATATATATATAATGAATTTGCAAAAATGGTTTATTTTTATATGTGTACTTAAAAAGCATATAAAGAAGCTCTAACTTTGTTTTTCTGGTGGAATAAAGTTAGACATAAGCTTCTTCAACATAATATATCTTAACGCTTCAAACACTGTAGCAAAATCAAGTTAAAATAACCTTATGAGTTTCACAAAGGCAATTCGATAATTAGCTCATGGGATTACTTAAGGAACATTTAAATTTACTATTAATTTATTTGTAGAAAATTTTTTATTTTTTCCATCAGATCAAATGTAGGTTCTGAGGTTTACGTTGAGATTTTATTAGAAGACTTAACCTTAAAGATCCAAATATATGTAATTAAAATAAAATATGAAAAATAATATAATTAAAAGAAAAGTGAATTCTTAAGCAACATTTCTACCATTACTGTGAGTTGTTTTGATATTGTGCAACTGACATTCTTATAGCAAATTTATTGTAAACTTTCTCTAATATGTGCTGCATGTTATCTACCAGGAAGAATTTTCGTAAAAAATTAATCCTACTTAAGAACTGAAAAAAATGAAACAATTGGCAGCCATCACTAAGGATTCTGAAGAGAAATGCAGTCAGTTAATTACCTCAAAAAAAGAAAGGATATTTCTTGCTAAATAATATTTGAATCTTAAGCTTTAATAAAAACAAACAAATAATTTTTCGATGTACAATAGATCAGATCATAATAAAATGGATCTTCATTTGTCATTTTTAAATTTATAATAAATTTAATTCTTTTATTAAAATTATATTATTTTCACTTTGATAAAAGAAAACTTTGCTTATGATATTTTAAAAATGCTGAACTTTCATTTTCTTAGAAATTACATTAATTATTCGCTTTAAATTCGTCAACATATTTATTAACTGCATTGCAGATATAATTATTTTCTAATATTTTAATATTATTTAATTATTTATTTTAATTTCGGGAAGATTTTAACTTCTCAGGATACATGGTATTTAAATATTTTAATGATTTGTTTCTTGATAGTATAATATTTAATATATACCAAAAATCTAAACAGTATGATTTATATTTATATCAAATAGTGCACTAAAATTGACGATGAGATAGGAAATTTCATTTAATTTTACCAGCTTAAAATCGACATCAAAATTAATTTTCAGTTTATTTAATAAATTTAAAGAAATTTAAAATATAATATTAGGAGTTCATTATACGCTTATACTCTAGGGACATTCTTTTTTTAAATAATTTAATAAAAATCGTTTTAATTAAGTAAGCACATATTTACTTTTAAAAATATGTAATTTTTATAAAATAATTAATTTCTTTTTTAAATAAATATCTCCTGCACTAACTATTTCCTGCAGGGCACTTGAATTAAAAAATAATATAGAAATATTAATTACTAATTACGAAGGTCTGAAGAGCAGTTAACAATTTCTATTAAATTACGTTATCTTATTTATTCATAGTGGATATCTTCAAGAGATGAACTCTTCAGTTTTTAAAAACTAGTTGTGATAAAATATACTTTAAATTAAAATTGAATTATCTTAAGAGTTTTTCACTCTAGAAAACGTACTTACAATATAATTGTTAAAATCATTTTGAGTAAATAGTATGTAAAATATCAGATACTTGAATTCAGAATAATATTTGTTTCAGAATAAATTTTATAGCATATATAATAACTATAATTATAATAGTTTATTTTCTTGTTAATTATTACAGACATTAAAATAAAATATTTATAAATAACTGTTGCTCGAAATTTATTTAAATAATTTTTTATAATTATGGTAATAAAATTTATTTGAATTTTTTAATCTTATTTTAGCTCAATTAACTCATAACTTACGTTATTTTCATATATACATACATACATATATATACATTAAAATTTAAAAAAATTGCTAATAATTATTATTTATTATAAATCAATTATTTATTACATATATCAAATATGATTAATTTGATGTTTTTATTCCTATAGACTTCCAGTTTTCACTGGCTAAGATGATGTACTAATTGAATTTGAAAATTTATATACATGGTTGCATACATTCAATGATGAATTTAGAAGGTACAATTTTTTTAATTTAGCAACAGATTACCTATATATATAAAAGTAATAGTTTTATATATATAGGTAATTTACCTATAATTTAAAAGTAATAGTAAAGTAATCTGTATATAAATAATATTTTTAAATTACACATTTTAAGACCATACTTTTTATACGAATTTATGCAATAAAACGTTTTATGAAACAAACAATATTCCTATGATATGCTAAATTTTTATTTATTTTAATTTGAACTAAATTGGAGAACAATTTAAAATAGGAATATCCATTTGTATTCATTTTGAAAAAGCTCTAAGTATTTTATTAAGAGATGATGCATCAATGTCAAAATATAATTTTCTATTTTGATTTATTCCTCATTTTTGTGCTTGTTATCTGACTCACTTACATGTATATTTATGCACATATTGTAAAATATTTGAGACAAAACTTATATTTATTAATAATGATATAAATAGATGATAATCTTGATAAACATTCCACCTTCTACTTGTATTGCTTTGACGTATTGCATATTGCTTTTTTGAAACCAAGTGATGAGCCTATTTTGTAAATCATAAAATGTTTCATATTGTTTTCTACACTGTTATTAATTATATAGCTAAGTATAATGAATTTTTAATTTAGAATAATATTTTTATTTAAAACTTAAAATTAGAGTGACTGCTTGTGAAAATTTACCCACACAGAACTGTTCAACTTAATGGATTTATCAAAATAAATTAAATCAATTGACATTTTTATTAACTTCGTTCTATATTTGAAACTGGTTTCAATTTAATATAAGAATTGAAAGAAATTTTAGAGTATAAATAAAAGCTACCTCAATGCAATGTTTGCTATGGAAAATAAATAATTTTGCCGCTACTTGAGAACAATAAAATGTGATATCAGTCATCCAGGATCTTCAGATTTCTTTCCTGTGCTCTATGTGTTCTATTCTGGCCTTTAGGGCTATTTATTTATCTTCCACCATCATGGTTGTGTTTTAACGACCACTAGTCGAATAGATATTCCTTACATTTGAAAGCATTTCTAAGATTTTGAAATGATTTGGGGGTTCAACTCTGGTAGTGAAGGAGGAGCAACGGTTTTTTATCATATAATTATTATATATATTTTTATATATAAATACTCACACAAAAGTGCATAGGAACTATTTTAAATCGATTAGTAATGAACTAAAGGTTTAAAACCAATTTGCACTTAAGTTTATTTGCTTAAGATGAATCAGAAAATTTATCAAGGACATTCCGATAAAATGTTACGGTAAAGTAAAAAAGCAGCTTCAGAACATTAGATTCGCTTCAAAGGAGTAAATTCAAAAACTCCTGGAAGAATATTTTTCATTTGTTTAAAAATTTAATGAAAAATTAAAACTTTGTTACAAATTTTTAGTTTTTATCTTATTAGTGTTCGAAAAACATACATCTAAGATAGGGTATCACTTGTTGAATTGTATAATTGATAATATTGAATTTTGTCATTCCGATTGTGAAAATGATTTCAGATTAAAATTTAATTTAAAAAAGTTAAATCAATTTATTGAGAAGTGCGCATTTATTTGAAAAGATTTATTCTAATTACATTGTAAGAAATATTTACGATGATGAAGATAAAAATGAGAATTCTCCAAAATTAAAAATCATTTGAAAGAAATATAAATACATATCTGTTATTTCTCATAAAATGTACATTTTATAATAAAATGAATGTTCAGAATAGCTTTAGGGCTGCATTTTATATAGAATGAACCCAACTATTTTAATATGCATTTCATGTTTAATAACTCTTTTAATATATGCTTTATGTTTAATAACTATTTAATATACTTGTTTCTGGTTCAAGATAAGTATCCATGATGCGAATACCAAGTGGTATTTCGGAGCTCACATTTTCTATCAATGTCATTCTGTAGCCGAAAGCACCACCTATTGCCCCAGTATAAGTTCACACATAAACATCTAGGATGTCATTTCTATAGGTGTAAGCATTAACATTTCCCCGGGAAAAGAAATGAATGTTTGTGCATCCACCCAAAGAGATGCCACCCCAAACACAGATGCTACCGGATCCATATTAATATTTTTCTCGGATGTTTGATGGAAGATAATGAACTCCACATTCTTTCCAAATGAAAGTGCACATACTATCTCTTTTTAGACCAAACCTAAACTCATCTGTAAAGAGAAACCATTGAATACGCTTCCAATAGAAAGGTTGATGTCCTCATTGTAAACGTTCCCACTTATTGCGTGACGTGAGCTAGACGCCTTGCATAAAGACCATTTTTGTGAAGAATTCGACGCACGGTTAATCTGGATATCAACCTTTCGAAGCATGCAGCGCGGGAGTATCTGAGTTCAGCCAGAGTTGTCTTTTTATTCTTTGGCGAGAATAATAACAAACATCAGTCATCTGCACTGGTGGAAGTGCATAACCGTCTTTGGCAGAAACTCCTGGATGCAAAATCCGTGGTTAGAAATTGTTGTTCAAATTCTATAAATCACTGACGAATTCACATTCTGAAATCTAGTCTTTTTTATCTGAACCTGTCCTGTCTCTAGTCACCCAATAGCTCGCCATCAAAATTATTCCGCCAAATGATACCCAGTGGCCATTGTTACGATTTTTGTACCAGATTTAGCAGATTTCTAATCGCAGGCAAGCAGCTACAATTACCGCCTTGCTCTGAGAGATCCATTTTTATGGTCCTCGCAAATGACGTATTCCGACAGCAGGTAAATATTCTGCATTATGTCATGTTATTTTGCTCTTTTTACTTATTAAAATTAAAATCATATTGAGATTGGTTTATTTTGGGGAAAGGTAAACCATTTGTGTTTTTCTTAATTTTTGGTGATTAGTGTAGAAATGATAATTCTGTAGATATAAGCAAATCATGAATTTAATATTCGACTAAAACTTCAACACTTTTCATTCATTATAAAATATAAAAATAATGGTGTTTTTCTCAAAAAATAATTTTTTATATTGTCAGATATAAAGTAAACAAAAAGAATATATTTAGATGCGCATTGTAATGTAAAAAAATTAACAATTTATGTACAGAGGGCTAATTATAGCTTTATAGCCAGATCTTACAATTTTAATAGCTTGTAAATTCAGTCACATACTGATTAAGGTGATACAGAAAATGTATCGAATTTTTGACCTAAAAGTTATATTGCATAGTAAACTAATACTTGAAGTAGCTTTAGGAATGCATTCTCTTCTATTTGTATCCAACCACTTTATAATTCATGTTTCTAAAGATATAGCCATGGTTTGAAGTTTCATTATTTCCTCATTTCTTCAAGTACTTAGGCAAGTTAAGCTTAGTAGAAATAATGTAGTGTTTCTCCGAAAATTTATTTCTTATATTAAAGTGAATACTTGGAATACATTGAGACTTGCACATTTAATATTAAATAAAGCCAATGATATGTGACCGTAATATATACATGCATATATTACGGTCTCATTTAGAATTATTAATTTACGGTCACATTCATTATTTTCAAATGCACGTAAATTCCAAGTATCATGTATCATAAAAAAAAAAAAATCAGAAATTTTAAGGTTTTTTCTTTCAAAAATTTAATTTACCTGAAATCAGTATAGAGGTTCATTTTATATTAAATACATCCAACTCTTTTTTATTTCTGAAGATATATTTAAAATTTGAAATTTCATAAACGTTCATATCTCCAAGTATCTCCATATGTTGACATATTAGGGGCAATAGAAATAATGGTGTTTCTCTCCAAAAATTTATATTTTGTAAAAAAAATGAATACTCGAATACGTTTAAACATTTATTCTTTATTAAATAAATTCAGATTTAAATACAGAAGGATAGTTTTAGATAATTTTGAATGGCCAGGAAAAAATAGCATATAACATAAGGTATAACAGAAAGTAAGAGATATCAGAAAGTATGCATTTTATGCTAAACGTACCCAATAATTTAAAAAAAATATGGAAATTTTGGAAAATCTGGTGAAATATTAAGATTTCCCAATCACACAAATCTGAAGTCCCTTCTCATACTAGGTAAAAGGGAAATAATTGCGTTTTTCTCAAAGAAATACAAAGATGAATACTTGGAATACACTTAGAAGTGCCTCTCATAGTAAATAAACTCAATGATTTAATTACTTAGAAATATGTATTGATTTATCCTAGCGTTTTATAATTTTCAAAGGAGAATAAATTCAAAGTCCCATGTAGCACAATATGTATAAGACACTATGGATTTTTTCCTAAGATATATTTTTTACAATAAAATAAATACCCGGAAAAGCTTTAGATGTGCACATTTCGTTTTTCCACGGCCAACTATTTTAATAGATGGATATTTCTAGAGACCACAAATTTTTGAAATTTAATATTCGCAAAAAATTCAACTCCTTTCTCATATTAAAAGATATAGAAATCATCGTATTTTTCTTCCCAAAAAATAATTTTTTATAATAATAAAAAAAGTACTTGAAATTTATATCTGAGTGAACTGTATTGTAAATAAATCTAATTATCTAAATACAGAGTGCATATTTATTTATTTACAGTTATGTTTTGTATTTTTCAATTGCCTGGAAATTCAATGACATTTAGCTTAAGGTGATTAAAAAATAATGGTATATTTTACACAAATGTTTTTAAATAAAATGATTGTTCGAAGTAGTTTTAGAGGTGCAACGTATTTTGAATACATTCAATCACTTTCATAGTTAAAGGATATTTCTGAAGGTATAGCCATGTCTCGAAATTTCATAATTTCATAAATAATAAATAGATTCGTTTATTATATATTTCTTATCATATAGTAATTAAAAAATTAATTACTATTAAAATTATCTTTAGCTACAGTTGATAATAAAAAAAAATGAAATTCACTATTGTCAAATACCTTTTATATCTTATTATTTAAAAACCTTCTTTTATAAATGGAAAGAAAATGCTTCTATTCCTATAAAAAGTTTAATATGTACTTTCTATGTACTTCTTTTCTCTAAGAATAAGACTTAATAATCGAATTTTTTCAATCCAATTACAAAGGAAATATTTTCTCAAATAGTTTTTTTCTCAATAGGTAATCACTGTCACAGTAAACGTAATAGGGTGGGAGAAAACAAAAGAATTCTTTGAATCAATAAAGAAATAAAACATAAAACAAGCAGCTGGGAAAGTATAAAAAAGAAAACTGCATTATTATTGCAAAATAATGGGAAAAGTGGGACTAAACGGAAAATAAATTGCTTGGTTCAGAAAAATATTTCCCTCGCATTATCGCATAAATGCCGTGATTCAAACGCATTTCGTAAAATTTAGTTTGAAGTAGTTCCCGAGCAATCAAGTTTTGTTTTCGATCTTTCCGTTGCCATTGGTTGACGAAGATATGTGTACAGAATAAAATAGTGAAATTCTACTCCTTAGTTTGGAAATTTGTTACAGAAAACAGCTTTATTCAAACAATCGTAGGCGTAACATACACAAAATAATATATGATTACATGTCAATGTAATGGAAACATTTCGAGATATTATTTATTATTTCCCTTTCAAAGGAATGCATTCAAGGAACTTACATTACCGCTGAACAGTTATTAATGGCTATTGTACAGAAATTGCTTCCTTGTACGTTTGTGTTATAGTTGCTATTTCATTTATAAGATGGAATATTTACTCAACCACTTAAATGTATGGTCATAAATTAAATTTGACTTAGTTTAGTGAGTGTAATGTAGTATTTTTGGATATGTTCATGTTCAAATGATAAATAACAATTCTTGAAAAATGTTAGATGGGATACGTCACAATGTTCTCAAAAATTTCCTCACAAATATTGTGTTAACGAAATTATGTAGTTTTAATTCATGCATTTCATAAACAAATGTTAGCAGTATTCCCAAATATTGCCATGAATTTAATTTACAGATGTGTTTTCTGTGTTGGCAATAAATGAAGTTTTCCTTTTCATGGTGTCACAAAAGATTTTTTTTCTGTCCATTAAGTTCCTGTTTGGTGACTTAATTGTTTTTACTTTTTTAATATTTTGTATTTTGCAGAAGCTATCTGCTGCTAATATCCAGATCTAAATTAGAACTTGTTGCACCCGCATACTTTTTTGAACTTAAACCCAGATTTATAAATTGGAAGTTAAATCCATGAGCAACTTAACTGCTTAATTAAAAAAGAAAAGACATAATCTCACATCACATCTGAGAAACTGCTTCAGTAGAATATTCATTAATTACTTTAGACTCCTCCAATTTGTGACTCTTGGTTCATATTTAATGCAGAATGTATGCTTAAAAATGTGGCCCAAAAAAGAATCATGAGCATACAGATTATATGACATTTTTAATTGAATATCTATAGTTTATCATTACGAAGGAAAATACAATATTGTGTCCATTTATTATTTACGATAACTTTTTTTAAAATTTAAAGCAACCATTCCTGTGTTTTTGAATATTACAATAAATCGTTCATCCTTTATGGAAATGGTTTCATATAACACTATCAATAATAAAAGAAAGAAAGATATTTTCAAATGCCAATTTATTTTTCGTACAAAATAATTATAAGGTAAAATGATGATTTTTATTAGAAAGGCTTTAAGAAATCACAGTTTGTGAAGCAATTAACTTAAAACCGCAAAGGAATATTTATGGGAATTCCAGAAATGAGTTAGAGGACTAAAATAGTTGAAGAAATATTTCTTAAGAATATGAAGAGTTAAATTATGAAACTTTAATACAGAGTGGCCTATAATAATAATGATAGCTGTAGTTTGTACAAAGAGAACAAGAATATTTAACAATATTATTTTTTATCGTATTAAATATGTTAGGCATAATAAAATATTTTATAAGAATATTTCGACATAATATGACAAATATTGACATGACAAATATTTTTCCATGATTGCCTTAATTCATGTCACAAAGCATTTACAAGTCCAACTGTTACTGGAGTACCAAAATACTTTAACTCTTTAAATTTACCATTTTTTTCATCACAAAAGTTCACCGAAAAAAAATTTCTAATGCAGTTATGCAGTTGGAATTTTTTATACATTCATAATTGTGAAAATATTAAGAAACATCATTCCAATACTGGAGTTTTTAAGTTAGCTTTATAAAATATTTTCATGTAAACTCTAATTACACACAAAAATTGACTTATTATATAAAAAATTTATTTGTTTATTTTTAATACTGCCTATTTCATAATATCGTTTCTTAAAAAATATCATATATCTGAGATAAACTGTATTGAAAATATTAACGCACAAGTTAAAAACTAAAAAATATATATGTAATCATATCAAAAACCTTAAAAGAACACAGTATATTAATATATATATATATATATATATATATACATACATATATATATATATATAT